>CANXYI011329156.1:0-16674 GCA_948208565.1 Hura crepitans | reverse complement strand
CATTAAGATGTAGAATACATCATGTATCTACTGCAATTCTGGTGGCAATGCTAGTCGGTATGCTACTGGTCCCATACATTCTATAATCTCGTATAGACTAATAAACCTTCGGCTTAGTTTCCCTTTCCTGCCAAATCTGAGTATCTTTTTCCATGGTGATACTTTTAAGAACACCTTGTCACTAACTTCATACTCAATATCCTTCCTCTTCGAATCAGCATATGACTTCTGTCGGTCTGTGGCAGCTTTTAACCTATCCCTTATAACTTAAAGGTTTTCTTCTGTATCTCTAACTAAATTCGATCCCATAAGCTTACTCTCACCAGTTTCACTCTAACAAACTGGAGTCCTACATTGTCCACCATATAATGCCTCATAGTGTTATGCCTAAATTAGCCTAATAGTTGTTATTAAAGGCAAATTCAGTTAGGCATAGATACTAGTCCCAGCTTCTTTTAAATTCAATCACACGACTGTATAGCATATCATCTAGTACTTGTATCACCCATTCTGATTTTCTGTCTGTCTGTGGGTGAAATGTTGTATTGAAAGGCAGAGAGTACCCAAAGCTTTTTGTAACTTCTTCCAAAATCTAGAAGTGAAACATAGGTCTCGATTTGAAATTATAGCCTTTAGCACTCCAAGTAGCCTCATGATCTCAAATATATAGTTGTGCCAGTCTATCCAATGAATAATCCATTTTGATTAGGATAAATTGGGTGATCTTAGTTAATTTCTCCACTATCCCACATGGCATCACACTTACTTCTTGTCATGGAAATCCTATGATAAAATCCATGGTAACCTTTCCCACTTCTATTCTAGTATTGCTATGGGATGTAGCAATCCAAAGTGAACTTGATGTTCAACTTTCATTTGCTAACATGTCAAGCATCAAGCCACATACTTTGCCATATCTTATTTCATTCCTGACCACTAGTAATGGGATTTCAAGTCAAGATACATCTTTGTACTCCTTAAGTGTATAGAATATGGCGGTTCATGCACTTTTTTTAATATCTATATCTTTAATTCATCCACCTCTAGTACATATAATCTGTCATGATAATAAAGGCATCCATTGGCTTTAATCTCAAATTTAGTGGTCTTCCCCTTTTTAACCTTGCTTATGGCTTGCATAAGCTATTTATCTCATGTCTGTACTTCCTTCACTTTTTGTTCAAAGTTAGGTTTTACTTATAACTCAGCTAAGATTACATTATCTCGAATGTATTCCATTCAGGCATTCATCGGTTTCATAGTAGCAATGAACTTTTAACTCAAGGCATCCATAACTACATTTGCTTTTCTTAGATGGTATTAAATTAGATAGTCATAATCCTTTATCAACTTCATCCAACATTGCTACCTCAAGTTCAACTCTTTTTATATGGTGAGATATTTCAAACTCTTATGAATGGTGTAGATATAACACCTTTCACCAAATATATAATGCCTCTATACTTTCAGTGCAAACACAATGGCAACCAATTCTAAATCATATGTCGGGTAAGTTTGTTTATGCAGCTTTAATTACCTTAAAACATAAGCTATCACTTTTCGCTCTTGCATAAATCAAATACAAGTCCGTTATGTGAAGTATCACTATAAATCACAAAGTCTTTCCCTTATTTAGGTTGAGTGAGAATAGGAGCTTTAGTCAACATCACTTTTAGCTTATTAAAACTTGCCTAGCATTTGTCATCCTATACAAATTTCACTTCTTTTCGCAACAATTTGATAAGCGGAGCTACAATCATGAAAAAGCCTTTCATAAACCTCCTATAATACCTAGCTAATCCTAGGAAGCTTTGAATCTCAGTCACATTCCTAAGAGGTTTCCATTCTAATACAAAACCTTCCTTAGGTCGACTCTAATACCATATGCAAATGCAATGTGGCCTAGAAGTGTTACTTCAGTTAACTAGAATTCACATTTGCTCAACTTTGCATACAGTTTTTTTATCTCTCAAAGTCTACAACACAATTTTTAAATGCTGCTCATGCTCTTCTCGACTTTTGGAATACATCAGAATGTCATCTATGAAGACTATGACAAACTGCTCTAGATATAACTTGAAGATTATGTTCATAAGGTCTATGAAAAGTTGTAGAGGCATTAGTGAGCCCAAATGACATCACTAGGAACTCATAATGCCCATATCTAGTTTTAAATGTAGTTTTTGAATATTAGCTTCCTTAACTCATAACTGGTGATACCTTGATCTCAAGCCTATCTTGGAAAACACACTAGCACCTCTAAGTTGGTCAAATAGATCATCAATTCTAGGCAATAGGTAATTGTTCTTAACTGTCACCTTGTTCAACTACCTATAGTCAATACACAATTGAAGCAAACCATCTTTTTTCTTTACAAAAAGCACAAGTGCTCCCCAAGGTAAAGTGTTTGGTCTAATAAAGCCCTTATCTAACATTCTTTCAACTACACCTTCAACTCTTTCAATTTTGTAGATGCCATCCAGTATAGGGTAATAGACACTAGAGTAGTACCAAGATATACCTTAATCTTAAAATCGAGTTCTCGTGGTGGTGGCAATCCTAGAAGCTCATAAGGAAAAATGTTAGGGAAGTTTGATACTATAGGTATCTAGTCAATACTTGTTATGGAATTATTGGTATCAATTATATAAGCTAGATCACATCCCTTTTAGATCAATTGCCTCGCTGTTACAACTAAAATGAGATTAGGAAAAGAATTCTACTTACCAAATACTATCACATCACATCCCTTGGCTTTCTTAAGTGTAAGTTTCTCCTACTCACAGTTAACCACTGCTTGATGTTTAGATAGGTAGTACATACTGAAAATAACATTAAACTCATGAAAAGGAAGTTCTATGAGATCAGCTACGAACACTTGATCTTAAATCACTAGAAGATAGTGCCTATATACTCTGTTCACTATCACACTCTATCTAATTATATTACTGACTAAAATATCTATATCTATGGGTTTAGGTTCTAACGTTCTATACAATACTTATGTAGTGCAAATGTATGAATATGTAGATCTTGGATCTATCAATGCCAAGATAGGTACATCAAATAAATAAAAAGTATTAGCAATCACGTCTGGTGCCTCCACTTCCTCATAAGCTCAGATGGCATATTGATGAGCTAGAGCTAACATCTCAGTCCTTACCTTCTAACTTGCGCCTAAGTTCTCATTCTTATTCTCTCTCTACCCTCTGCTAGGTGCTAAAGATGAGGCTTATAGCTGGGCAGTATCAACTTGTGTCTATAGGCAATCTCTCTAATAATGTTCTCCAGAACCACATATAAAGCTCTCTCCTCATTTAACTTACTAACACTATCCCCAATACTTTTTATTACATGTCTTGCATACTGGAGGTGCACTTCTTGCCATGGATACTAAGGGACTAGAGGCTTGTTGTGGAGGTTAAGGCCTAAATTTAGAAGCCTGACCCAATCTCTGTGACTGGCCCAATCTCTATGACTACTTTGGGGCTTGGGAATCTTTCTGCTTCTTGCCTCTATTAGGTGCTGAGCCAATCTATCCAGCAGTGAAAGGTCACTTTTTTTTAAAATAGCTCTCTCTTTTCCTCCATCATCTCTTCTATAAAATATGCTATAAATACCAATGTAGAGAACTCTCTGATCTTAATAGTGGTTATCTAGATCCCCAACTCCATATTAAGGCCCTTTTAAAACTTCTTATAGTGTGCATCCTCTGTGGGTAGACATTCCTCTGTATATCGACTCAATTGTGTAAAATCCTTTTCATACTCGAAGATAAACTTCTGTCCTTATTTCAAATCCATAAACTCTTGCCTCCTCTTATCTAGGTAGGTCTCTAAAACATATATCTTCTAGAACTCTTAAAGGAAAAAGTCCTACGTGAGGTTAGCTATAGCCTTTCTCTTACGAGTGGTCTCCCACCAATGGAAAGCTTCCACTTGGAGGAGTGAGGTAACACACTTCATGTTCTTTTATAGGGTACACTCTAACTGCTCCAATATCCTAATAGTCCTTTCCAGCCAGTACATAACCTTTGCAGCATCATCATTATGGTTCCTTCAAAATCTAGAGCCCCCATTTTCTTTAACCTTTCTAAATATATCTTCTATAGGGCTGTTGGTGATGGTAGAGCTAATGCTACAGCTAGTAAAGGTAGAGTAGCAGCAGATGTATACCTCAACAAGTTAATAATCCATTGTAAGAGTGCTGGTGAAGCCTGTGCCTATGGTTGATATGCTACATCACTCAACACCAACATGGCTACACTTGCTTTTGGTCCATTTATGGTAGTGGGAGCATGACTTGCTATCTCCTGCCCTCAATCTAGTGGGCTCAATTCACTCATCAAGGACAACTATAAAAGAACACACTATCAGCCTTATACAGAGTAGCTTTAATGGGGTACATAACCTTAGACAAGGGCACTCATGTATATTATGCCTAGAAATGTCTAAACTCACTCTGTTACCATCTAATGTAACACCCTTACTCGATTCCCGAAGGAACTAGATAAGAAAGTTACTTCCCATCGATCACCTATCCTATTCTTACTCTAGCCTTTATTCACTTAACGCTCATAGTCCTAATTATCCTGATGATGTACTTTGATTCATTATCTATTATTTCCTACTATTCCTGATATTTTATCTATAATTGACTAATGAAAAATTTTTTCAAACAAAAAATAAGGTTACAAAAATTTGAGTAGCATAACAGCTACTCTGGTTAAAAACCAAATTTTTTTAACCTGCAAAAGACACTTTTAATATCATCATACATACTCCACTCAACTTCTAGACCCATCTAACATTTCACCTCAACTTCATTCACATTCTAATAATATGGCAATAGCATTCTAAGGTCTTAGATCCATAATGTATAAAAGCAAATATACATGCATTCCAACATTTATACATACATATAAGCATACATTTAGTTTATAAATTGCTTTACTGTTTACAAACTATATATATTTACAAAACCATCCATCTTACTATTATTTTCCCAAAATCCTATACATGAGCGTATAGCCTCTATACATACAAAAATAGTTAGGAAAATGTACCCCAAAATACTCTTCAGTTACTCTACACATACTGAGGCTGGATATCTATTAAGATCTATAACTTGTACATCAAAATACCGATATGATTAGTATAAACCCAGTGGTGAATTTGATATAATATATGTATGTAACTGCACTCATTCAAGCAATAGGCATACATACATAGTACATACAGAAGTATTAAGCAAAATTATTTACTTATGCCTTATTAACCACTTCAATATATCACATTATGATTATGTATTCTTGTTGATGCTAACTATTCATAATTACCACTCTTTTATTTATTTTTCTATTCAAGGCCTATAGTAAAAGACTACACCTAAGGACACTAGACAATGAAATCCAAATTGTGTAGTGGCCTATATTTTAGACCTCGATAGCTACACCTACCTAATTCCACCCGATAGTAGGGAACAATTTTATAGAACCTCCCAAATTAGAGTGGTAAAGATTAATTAACCACTTTAATAAATCATATTATGATTCTATAGTCTCATTAAGGCTAGCTATTCATAATTACCACACTTTCATTTATTTTTCTATTCAAGGTCCACACTGAATGACTACACCTAATAACACTAGATAGTGAAATCCAGATTATACGATGGCCTATATTTTAGACCTCGATAGCTGCACTTGCCTAACTCTACTCGATAGCAATAATCAATTCTATAAAACCTCTCAAATCAGAGTGGTAAGGATCAATCCAACAAGGACCTCCCAAATCACAATCATCAATCATACACTGGTGGATGGCAAGGATTAGTCCCGTGGGACCTCTCAAATCCATAATAATAGGTAGCAGGGATCAGCCCGTTAGGACTTCCTAATACCTAGGTGTGCAGGGCTCAATAACAAAACCTCAGTGGCTGCACCTACCATTACAAATACACAAGTAGTGACCTATAAAGGCTAAACCCTAGTAGTTGCTTTATTCCCTAATTGATCAGTAAACCCATCAGTGGGTGTCTAACTAATACCGGCCTTTATCTAATTATCAATTTAAGCATTTAGTTATAGGTCATTTGTCAAAGATTATGTTATCTTTATTTATTACATTTACAAGTACATTCCCATTTTCATCCATTTCTTAATTATCATTCACTTTACATACCATATTACTATTCATTTTAGTCATTCTATGACCCAGATCCATCAAGTTATTGTTATCCAACATACCATTCCATTTCCATCATAAAATCTATATAGTAAGGCAATTTTTTAAACACCTTTAATATATTACATTCTTCATTTCACTAAGCTATATATCATGTCTCCACATTTAAGTCATATACATGCCATGGTTTTAATTATTACAAATACACACTTACATTTGTCATAGACACACCATTTGACCATCACATAAGCACACACCTACACATGTATTTTAATCCATTCAAATACACATTTAAGCCTCTCATAGTCATATTATCTTAATTCATCAAACACTTTCTATTATTACACATATACACATGCAATTTCACATTCCATACACCATTTACATACATGTACATATCACACAGCTGGCACACATATAAATTATACCTAATTCACATACCTAGGGTGTGCAAACACCCCTTTTTCACCCATTTTGTGCCTTGGAATTGCTTTGCTCCCTAACCTCTCCTTCTTTTCCTATAATTACACATTTTAAACTTTTAGAAAAATCTTAAAAATCCTACATAACTCCAAATGAAATTCTAGTCATATAGTTATTCTTAGAATACTTTATACTATTTGGAAATAAAATAAAAATTAAATTGAAAATGCTTACACCAAAAAATTTATTCTATTCATCTAGTGTTAAAAACTCTCTTTATAGGCCCTATTTCCACTTTTTGTCACTTAAATTAACTTCCTGAGGCTATGGAGGTAAATTTTCATATAAGGTTTGGTATAATTGGGTGAGAATTGAGTGAGTAAAAGAAGAAAAAAGAGAGGAGAGAGAGTGTGTAAATGGCATCAGCTACAAGGACAAATGGAGGGAAAGATGGTCACTTGACATAAGTGGCACACTTACATATGCTAGGCCTTTTATATTAAGTGGGTAGATAGCCTAGATTGCACCACATGTCGATCCAACGGTCCATTTTAACACTATTTTCTTTTAAACTTCAAATTTTCAAAATAAATTTTCAAGACCTCTAAAAATCATGATTCTAGTGGAAAAAATCCTCGATAATACATGTTAAGGGCCCCGTAAAATTTTGGGTCAAAATTCCAAAAACAAGTAGGGTTACTATTCACTCACGTAAACTAAAAATTCCAAATAAATATCAAATAACCTCATAATATTAAAATTCTTTCCCCAATAGACTCATTAGAATTTTTAACCTTTAAGGTATACTATTTTAGGGTCTATCTAAGCACATCCCGAAGCTTCCTGACACAAACTCATTTAAAATCACTATTCACTAGTTCTTAGCTTAAAATAATTTATTGGTTTTGCTAAAATTGTAATTAATTCATTTTCCTCATTTTTTGGCTTATCAAAGTTTTACGAGCAGTACTACCCCTTTTACCATCATAAAGTGCCCCAGCTTCCCAGAACCACTATTCTTGCCTTGAAATTACTGTTCATAAGACTTTCTTAGGCATTACATTGTTACACAGTCATATACACAAAATCTCAAAAAAAATAACAATCATTACACATTTAGCATACAAATAATGCTCATGATAGGCTTGTCTTACATATGGCTTTAACTAGTCTGCTTCGGCTTCTATTGGGACTCGATTCACCACTTCACTTGCCTTACTTGATAACCTATGCATTAGCAAGAAAGCCAATGCACTGAGCATAATTGCTCAGTGGTGTTTTCTAATACTATGGAAATTAAATCTTTAAAATTTTGTGAATAATCATTAGTATAAATATGCTCTAATTACGTCCTTATTTCATTATCTTTAATTACTTATAAAATTTTCATATTGTTTCTATTCATAACTTTGTTGCCTTATCCTAACTTACCTTTTTATTGAGTAATAATTGAGTGTTTTTGCCTCTTATGCATGTTCCTCACTAAGTGTCTAACAACAGTTTAACATATTTCCTTATGTCGTACTTTATCGTGTCCTTAAGAATATGCTCGTATCTTTCTTAATATGTTCTCATGATAATAAGTTCATTCATAATTATACATTTCCTAATAAAATTAGGACATATATTCTTTCTTCATACGTATAACATTTATGATGAAAAGTATTTATGCACTAATAATAATATTTGTTATTTTATGATTAGTTCTTTTTATCTATTATTTCACTTCATCTCTTCCTCCAATTTATTTCCTTTCCTTTATTTTCCTTTTCCTAGCTCCCAATATTGTAATATCTTTATTAGTATATAAATCATTTTTAAACTCATTATTCTTCTTTGTTTAGCCCATATTTGGAAGACATATGCTCAATACTGGATATCAAGATCTATTTTGTACAGTGGCCCACATTATGAACCTCAGCGTTTATAACAGCATCCATCTGATAGCAGGGATTAGTCCTGTAGAACCTCTTAGTACCGAATGATTGAGATCAACCTAGATAGACCTCCCAACAAATGAGATAGCATGGATCAACCTCGAATGACCTCTCAGTACCCTAAAGAAATAGGATAGTAGAGATCAACCCCGAAGGACCTCCCAATACCCTAACATAGATGCATAGCAAAGATCGGCCTTGAAGGACCTCCCAATACCCTAACATAAGTTGACAGCATAGATCAGCCCCGAAAGACCTCCCAATATCCAAATAAAATGGATAGCATGGATTAGCTCTAGTAGACCTCCCACTATCCAAAAGTGTGCAGGGTTTTCGTCAAAACCTCAGCAGTTGCACCCACCATAAAATAAGGCAATGATCTTCATGGATCAAAATCCTAATAGCTACTAACTCCCTAGTTGATTGGTCAACCTATCAAGTAGGTGTCTAATTAATATGGGCCTTAACTCCAATTTTATTTAGTTACCACATTTCATTAGTCATTTATCTCATATCAACTAGGTTTAAATTTAATGAGTTCATATGTCATTGTCTGCATACCTTGTATCTCGTGGTCTCATTTCTTTTCTCTTTCTCATTACATATCTCCTAGTAGTGATTTTTCATATGAATTCAAACGTATATTCCTTGTTATGATAATCTCATTCTCATGTTCACAATTATAATATACTTTTCATTATCATGGTATGCTAATCAGAATTATGGTATATTCCTATGTATTTATCATGTGCCCCAACCTCGGTATTATACTCATTTTAATCATAGGAATCCTCATCGTTATCCTTTATTGTCTTACAAGATAGCATCGAGTGTTTAATGTTCTCTTACTATTTTAATATGTATATACACATATTTCTAGTATTCTTCTTTTATTTAATTAAAGTACCTTCATTATATTTAGATAATAATTCTTTTTTTATGTGTACATTTACTCTGTTTATTTAATGTACAGTCCCTCTCTCTTGGGGATACAACAATTTCATCCTACCTTAGTTCCATAATTAACCCCACCTTAATTTCCTTTAGGTTATGTCTATAAATATAATTAATTTTGCCTTAATTCTTGATGAGTAATTCTCATGTTATTTGTTTAAATCTTAACATCTCAATTATGATATAATTTTATTCAATTCTTATTATATATATATACATATATATATATATATATATATATATATACTTTCTTTTTGTCTTTTTTAATTATTATTATTATTGTTATTATTATTATTATTGTTATTGTTATTATTATTATTATTATTATTATTATTATTATTATTAATATTATTATTATTATTATAGTAATATGGTGTTAATTATTTGATAAGTTACTCATGTATTTACATCTTCTTATCATCTCTCATAATTGATTCCCTTTGTTTAATGTTAGCAAAATGAATGTATGTACATTTACCTTGTACGTCTATCATATTTTTGTTACATAACCCATTAAGTTATATAGGTGTTTTCATAACTCACACTTTCACTTGTAGTTTATTTAAAATTATTTTTCTAAAACCAAGTATTCATAACTAATTCAATTCTATCTTTATTAAATTAATTCATTTATTTCTTCCTTCTTTTAGCTATTTATATTATATGTTTCTCCTTACATTTCTAAATAATCAATTAGTCACTTGTAAACATTTCTACATACTTACCACTCACTTAAATTTATTTATTTTACCATAATTAATTCAATTCTCCTTTTAATTATAGCTACTTTTTTCCCACTACCTTAACTAACAAATATATACCTTTCGAATTCTCAAAATTCTAAACTTTAAATATTCTCTCCACTTATTCATTTACCTACATCAATTTGTTTATCTATTTATGTAAATTAATAGAATACTTACTTAATTATCCATAAACTATACATTATTATCCCTTCCCATTTTAGGCCACTTTAGTCATTTATCTTACCTATTTTATTTTGAACATTTTAACCACTCTAATAATACTTCCTTAAATCTCAAACATGCCTCTTAGTCTTAAATCTTATTAATATTAACTATTCCAATTAATTCATTAACTTCCATAATACATATAATGTAAAAATAATTACATAAATAATATATAATATATAATTATACCAACATAATTTTTTTCCTTTTCCTGCTCTCTTTCTCTCTCTTTTAAACATCCCAACATACACCTAACATCACTTATATCCATCCATTATATGTAAAGCACACATTTTGATCATAATCCATAAATAGGCATTAGTTCATAGTTTAGAATACACATACCTTGTATACAAGCTTTCCTCCATGTAACATTCATCCTATTCTCTTCAATTTCTCTTCCATTATTCTTCTCCACCATCAAACCATCAAATCCTTAACTTTCATAACCATTCCCTTATGTAAAAATCATCAAAAATATTATTATACACAAAACCTCAACATTTAATTCCATAAATCCATTTTTACACCTTAAATAACTTCCTAAAATCACTTAGTTTGAGATCAACTTACCTACTTTGGAATGGCCTAAACACCCATCTTTCATCTTTTTCCATCCACTAAAATTCATCTCTTTTCAACCAATTTAGAGGGGCTAAGGTGGTAAGATAAAGTAGTGACCTCTTTTGTGTATCATTTGGTGATTATTTGGTAAAATGAAAGTGTAAAAATGGTAGAGCAAGGGAAACACAAATTTCAACCATGGGAGGGGAGGAGAGACACATATGGGCTGGAAATTAAATGAATATTTAATTATTATTTACATATTTAAATGGTAAATTAATGGTTGGAATTAAAAGATGACATAAACACATAGATGGTTAGATTTATTCCATGTGTATATTCTTTAAAAATATCATTTAAAAATTTAAAACCTCATTAATCCCTTATTTCTACTTGGATGGCTAAGATTTATCATGATAATATTTAATCTAGTGGCCAAAAATGCTCCCTACACCATTATTTCTCCATTTTTCCTTAAACATACACATTTAATTGAATATATTTTCCTAAATATTCTTCTAATAGCTCCCATGTTTAGAAAATTCCAACACTATGATTTTTGAATTTCTCATAATTTTTAACCATCAGGACTTGCCACTTTCGAAATTTCTAAGCACATTTTTGAAAATTTTCCATTTAACTCTAAACAATTTACTATCTACTGCAGACCATAAATTCATATTTTATTTTTGACTTTTACCTCCTATATGACCTCATATAGCTAGCTTTATAAGGTATTGTCTGCCACAGATAAGGAAATTATGCTAATAATGATTTAATGCTATCAATCTCAAAAATACTAGTTAGTTGAATATAACTAGCTAAATGAATATGAGTACATAGTCTTAAAGGATTGAAAATATGATGCATATCTCATAATACAGATAGATTTAATAAACTAAGTTTAAGGTTAAGAGCCTAGGGTAAACCTTATAGAAACTAGGATAGGGTAGCTTTGGCATGCCGTAGAGGGATATTATGCAAATTTGTAACAACTTACAGCTTGGCACCAGTGCCATATGAACTAGTTACAGTGACAGTGGCTAAGGCCATAGATATTTATTAGCTTATAGCTATTCACCAACTTTATTACCTTATATTTATTAGCTTATCAGCCTATTTACCCTCCCTTAGAGTTGTTCGAAAAGTGTATTACCTATGGCTCTAGAATAAGTTGAAATATTAATTTAAAAAAGTTAGACCGAGCATTCTTAACTTATTATATATGAAAACTCATAAATATATTGATCCACAATAACACACACTCATAATGCCTATAAAAGTGAATTTGGACCCAAGTATAATCAATGGTTATGTAATCTAAACAACTACATTATAATTGCATATAGTTCTAGCTAAGTAATCTAATAGTGCACTTTCCACCAAAGCGTCATAGGCTAATGCACATAAGTTACAAATAAATGTTCCTTTAGTACTACTAAACTATATGATTAGGTTATCCATGATTAGTTAGCACACAAACTCATTGTCACTTTATAAACATCATAAGATAAAAATGATATGTCACATTAGGATCAAGCTCACATGCATTTGTGCAGTCTCTATAGGACCACCTATGTCTTTATTGTATATATTATCTTGGTCTTTAATTATCATTTCATAGGATACAAACATATCATAGTACCACTAAGCATACTTGCTCAACGCGATGGTTTTACCTTGCATAGGTGATGAAACCTTAAAGATGTCAAATGGAAGGGACATACAGTTCATCTACAGTAAAGGGAGCAAGCATCAAGTCTTAAGCAATAAGAACCCCTTTGTTGTATATGTCTTTGTAATGCCTATAAATCAAGATTTCATGAATAATACCTTCGAGGCTTAAATAGTGTTTTAAAGAAGTTGGGATACCTTTATAAGGCTAGAAGAGCCAAGTACTAGTCATAAAACTTTAATAAGCAAGGAAATGATAAAAAAGAAATAATTTAAAAGTTTTACAAAACCAATAATTCTTTTTAGGTAGTAAACAAGTGAATAGTGACCTAAAATGAGACAGTGTCAGGAATAACCCAGGATGTGCCCAAACAGACCCAAAATTTGGACACCCTAAAGGTCAAAAATCCCAATGAGTTCATTGGTAAAGGAATTTTAATTTTCTAAGATCATTTGATATTTTTTTCAAAATTTTTTGAGATCATTTGATATAGTTGGTGAAGAGTACTCCTACTTGCCTTTGGAATTTGAACCTAGGAACTATTTTTAGAAGTAGAGATGAATTTTTAAAATTTTCAAAAGTTTAAGGCAAAATTAGGCTAATTTAAGCCTTTAGATCACCAGATGTCATGATCTAACCAAGCCACTTCCTATTCATAACCCCTTACACATATGGGAAGGCCACATATGCACAAAAGCCATCTTTAACCTCCCTTTTTCCCTTAAAGCCAATAGTGCCTTTGAAGAATATCCTGCCACCATTTTTTCCCCCACCACAACACCAATCCCTCACCAAAATTTCCATAATTTATATGGAAAAATGCCTCTATGGTCCCTAAAACACCATCCAAGTGGTAGAACTTCAAAATAAGCTCTAAAATAAAAGATATGGTTATGGAGTGAATAGTGACTTTTTAGAGTTTAAGTGTTCTTTTCTTGGTTTTTATTTTTGTTTCATGTATCTTTAATAATTTTAAGAAAAAGATATTTAGAGATAAGTATGCCATAATGTTAATGGGATGATAAAATAATGATAAGGATATGTTTTGGATGTGAATAACATGTGTATGTATGTGATGATTGTATAGTCACATATATGTCATAGCATATACATGTATGCATGATATGTGTACATTATGTATTATGATGTTAATCATGATGTATTATGATGGTAATAACATTTGTAACATAAATGTGACATGGCATGTGGAAATAGATGTATGGCTATGGCATGGTACATGGTTATGGTTATATATGGTATTATGGTAAAGATTAGTGTATATAAGGTATGAAAAGGAATTGGTAAAGAAAAATGTACACTAAGTGTGGGATAAAGTTTACTATATGGCATATAATGAGATATATGGAATTTGAGTATTATATGATTTATTAGACATGAAAGATTTGTGGTAAAAATAATGATGAAATATGGTGATGGAAAGGTAACATGATGTGAGACATATTGGCATGATATATGATGGCATGAGGCCATGAGAATAATGAGAAATGACCAAATGAATAGGGAAAATGAATAATAACATTTTTCGTAAAAGGACCTATAACTATCTAGTGCAAAAAATGACCTTTAACTGTCCAGTAAAAATGAGTAAATGAAATGAACTAATATTTATGTCTTAATAACCTAGAAATAAATAAAATAAAGGAATAGTAAATAAAAATGATTAATAGATAGTTGGCCTATTAGTTAGACACCCACTGGATGGGTTGACTAGTCAACTTGGGATTAGCAGCTGTTATAGATACTATGCCCTTAGGACTATGATTATGATGACAGGTGTAGCCACTAAGGTTGAGACATTAACCACTGTACTATATGAGTATAGCCATAGCGGTTCCTAGATAGGACCACCATACTAGGTGGGTACAGCCACTAAGGCCTTAATATAGACCAATGCACTATATGGGTATAGCCATGGTGGTCCTGATGAGGGCCACTACACTATGTAGGGTAGTTGCAGCTACAAGGTCTTAAGATAGGCCACTATACTATATGGGTGTAGCCACAGTGATTTCGAGATTGGGCCACTGCACTATGCGGGTGCAACTGTCGGGGTCCAAAATATAGGCCATTACACAGCTTGGATTTCCCTAAGATCTAGTGTTTTAAAGTGTCGTCTTTTTAAGTTGGGCTTAAATGGAAAAGTGGGCAATATAATTAATGACAATAAAAATAGATGTTATTTAATACAAATACTTTTTACAAAATGAAAACTCGGGAAAATTGATAATGAAGGGACACCAAAAATTAAATATGAAGATTGACTATTAAAATAATATTATTTTATGAAATTACCTTTATGTGTACTGCATCTTGGTCTATAAAGTGCATATTACATGTTTGTGTGCATGACATGCTTTTATTGCATTAAAACTACTACTGAGTTATATACTCAGCGTATCAATGTTTTGATGCATAGTTTATTGATATAGTAGCTATTTAGCCTCAGTGTTAATTTTGTAGTGTAGTAGATAGACATTTAAGGGTATCATTTTATACTTTTGATAGTTTTTATTTGGCACTCACGTATGCATATGTGTGGGGTTGGGCTTAACTAGGCAACTACTAGATAAATGTACATTATGAGACCAATGTGTAAATGAATACCAAGTATGATATAAATATTTGGCTTGTCTAGTAGTTTTAGGCCCTAAGCCCTATTTGTTGATGTTTGTGAGCTGTGGTATAGTTATATGGGGATTAGAGGACTAGAAGGGTCTAGGAGATGATGGAGAATTGAGTATGAACTTAGAAGTGTGTTTTGCAGGTATATATTTTAGGGTTAGTTACCCGGGTAGCTGTTATGCTGCCTAAATTTCCATAAAATGAACAACTAGTATGTGAAAAGATTTAAGAAAATACCTGCTTGAATAAATAAATTCACTAATGACATAAGTGTTAAATGAATGAGCACTTGGAGCAATTTTAAGAGGCGTGACCAATGAGAAGTAGCATTCCTTGTTTGGTTCCTTCAGGAATTGGCAAGGGGTGTTACATTTAGTGGTATCAGAGTGGGTTTAGGGTTTTCTAGGCCTAGTATATATGAGTGCCTATGTCTAGGGTTTTGTGATTCTGATAAAGCTACACTGTATAAGGCTTATAGGTTGTTATTTTTATAATGACAAGATAAGTGAGCGGGTCCCACTAAATAGAGGAAAAGAGGTAGCCATCCATGCTCCTACTACTATCCATGGGCCTAAGTTTAGTATAGCCACTCCAGAGTCTAGTGATGATGCACACGAGCCATAGCAATAGGCACAGCTTCAAACCCAAGCCTCACCAGCCTTGCTATAGTAGATAGTGGAGATTTTAAGGCATACATCTGCAGTAGCTCCATCACCTCCAACACCAATGCAGAAGATGTATTTAGAGAGGGTAAAAAAAATGGGAGCTGTGGATTTCCTTGGCACTAAAGAGGATGATATTGCCAAGGCAGAGTACTGGTTGGAGAGCACTCTGAGGATATTAGAGCAGTTAGACTGCACAGCAGAAGAGAGTCTGAAATGCACCACTTCATTGCCCTAGGAAGAAGCATACCACTGGTGGGACTCCACAATAAAGAGGAAAGCTACTACAGATGAGGTGACTTGGGATTGGTTTATAAAAGAATTTAGGAAGAAGTATATCCCAAAATCTTACAAGGACAAGTAGAGACATGAGTTTCTTAACTTGAAATAGGGTAGGAGATATGTAGCTGAGTATGAGAAAGACTTTGCCAGATTATGTAGATATGCATAAAAGTTTATCCCTATAAAGGAAAAGAGATGTAAGAGGTTCTAGAAAGGCCTCAATATGGAATTACGAATGTAGATAGCCACCTCTAAAATCAGAGATTTCCTAGAGTTAGTGGTAGTTGTTTATGACATGGAAGAGATGTTGTAAGAGAAAAGACATCTATTCTAGAAGAAGAGGCCATTTGCAATAAGCCAGAATAGTACAACACCTAG
>CANXYI011328852.1:0-10745 GCA_948208565.1 Hura crepitans | reverse complement strand
CGCGTTAAATAGCAGATATTGTGAGATATAATGCGATTAGTGAGAATTCTAGCTTATATATTGAGTAATTGGTTCATAGAAGCTTAAAGCTTCACTGATTACTTGGTAAGTTATATCTCATTTTTCTAGTTCTGGTTCATAGTCTAAGTACACCAAAATCGATGCATTTTATCTAAAGGAATCCAACAAATTACCTTTTCTTAGTCCTTTCGAAATATGTGGGGGATTATTGTAAATTTATATGATATATTTCAAAAGACTAACAATCTCACATCGCCTAACTAAAACCTTCACCTATATGTTTATATAGAATCTCATGACAATAGGCTAGCAAAGAGCAAGTGAGAGAGTTGGGCTCGCGCGCATGAGCACTAGGCCAAAAGCCCAGTTTCAGTGCAAATCAGTCGATTTCCCCCTTGCGCGAGAAGTATACACGGGGCCTAATCCTAGTCGGTTTTTAAATTCGAGATTAATTTTAATTTTGGCAGATTAAAATTAAATGTTTCTTATCTGAACTAGTCCAATTTTGACCAAGTAAAATAATTATCCACTTCATTTGATATTTTCGGCTTTTCCTCCACCACCATCTCCATGTTCTGCTCCACCATATCTTCCCACATCTTCTCCACTCCTAGCCGTTACACAACAGCTATCTTATTTTTCTCTACTAGTGGTTGCTAGCTAGTCTATAAATAGCACTTCTCTTCATTCTAATTTGACACAGAAATTACTCATTTCCTCTCTCTGATTTTTGGATTCTAAAGTATTTATTTTCTGCTATTTACTGCCCCTACTGCAAAGTAGAAGAGCTTCTTGTATCTTGGGGGATACGCCAAAATCATCTGTGTTGGCGAATTATCCTTAAGGATAATGTCCTTACACACCTTAAGCTTTTTATAATTTGCCAACACAACTTCTACAAATGCTAATAGCATAGGGTGATGTAAGTTTATGAATAAGTGATCCTGAGTAAAGTATATAAATGGAGAGCTATAAAATATCACGTTGTTTTAAGTTTTATTTGGAAAATCGTGCACAGAATTGTATGAAAAACTATTAATTATTAAGAAATTAAATAATAAGGGTAATATAGGTAATTTATAAATTAATTATACGATAAAAATACTAAAATTTATAAATTAATTATACGATAAAAATACTAAGTAGATTATATTTTGAGATAGATTAAAAAGTAAGTGACATTATTATTTTGAGAAATATTTATTATTTTTATTATTATTATTATTATTGCAAGGAACGGGCACGAATCAATTGACTCTATGATATTTTGCACTTTTAATTGAATACTAATTGGAAAACTAATTTTTGATGGTTAAGTTTTTATATTTATTTTCTAATAGTCTCAGTGATTAGTTCTGTATCAAATTAAGGTAATCCCCTTCTAATCCGTAGATGCCATTTTTTTTTTATTTGTAAATGATTGCATTGTGGTACAAGGAAGATTATCCAAAAGGAAATAGTTAAGGGCATTTCTTAATAACATATTTTTTAAAATGGTCAGAAAAATATTTTTAAAATTTTATTTTTATTGTTTTTAACTTTAGATTTTTAAAGATCGAATCAAAAATGTCCCTTTTAGAACGACAACAAGTCACATAATGTTAAATGTCATTCATTTGAAGAGTAAATTTTATTTACTTTGATGAATTCGGAGACAAAAATGACATAAATATCAAATGAAATCTTTTAATTTCAAAAGTTTAAAAGTGGAAATTCAAATTCAAATGAAAATATTTATGAACTATTTTGAAGACTATGAAAATAAAAAAATGAATCAAGTTCTAAGAGCCCGTTTGGATTGTTGTAGTATATCGTATCATATCATTACTCATTGTAATAAATAATGTTTGGATTTATTATTCATTGTTTCATAGTGTATTGCATTGTTTTTTGGATTGTAGGGAAGAATGAAAAAAAAAAGGTAGGAATACATGGATTTCATATGTTCCAATTGTTTTCTTTTTTTAGTTTTCAATTATATCCTCGATAATTTTATAAAATTTTAATTATACCCTCATTTTATATTATACATTAGATTTTCTCTTTTGTGTATTTAGAACACAAAGTGTCTCCCCACTCTTCCATGTGCTTATTACTTTCTTTTCATTAAATTACATAAATAATTTATACAAATTAATCTTATTATTGAGCCCTATGAACTCTTTCATTTCTAAGTTTTTGTAACTTTCTTTTATTTTTTTATATAAATGTATATTTTTATTTTATTTATTCTTTTAATTTTTGCTTGCAAAAAATATATATTTTAGATTCACTGCCTTTTAAAAATAACTACAAGAGCTTACATTCAAATAATAATATATCAATAATATTAAAAACAATAAATTAAGCTAAAATTTCTTCGTATCTATAGAAGGAAGTACACATATATTGTATGTACATTTCTTCAATTTGCTAAAACCTTAAGATATGCATTCTCATGATCAAGAGTCTAAGACTTGTAAATATCAATATTTGAGATTCAAGTTTGCTTTAAAAAAAATGTAATTTTTAAAAGAGATTAAAAAATTATTTTTAATCTTTGATTACATTAATTAGTGTTAGAAATAAATCTTACCAATTAACAAAACTACAATAGCAGTTGTTTTAGTAAAAACAACTTTAAGAGTGCTTAAATTCAAATAATAACCAATGATATTAAAAATAATAAATTAAACGATAAGCGAAAAGTACGAGCACCAGCACTTGCTACTTAGAGTGTAACCACACCTATTTATGAGCAGTGTAACAGATCACATAGCGATATCTATTGGAGGAAGACTAGAGCTTGCTTGAGATAGGGGTCTATGGAGCATGTGCTCAAGGACTACCCTACAGTTGATGATAGATCACAAAACAGAAGTGTTCATATTGCTCCACAATCAAATAGGATCTCAGAGAGATGGGGAGCTATTGAAAGTAGCTAGAGGATTGCACCAGAGTCAATCCAAAAACCTGAATAAAGAGCTTCAGCCTGTACTTATGCCATTTAGGCTAGAGAAAAGGATAATGCTCCAAATGTCATTGTTGGTATGTTCTCTTTTTATAATACTCATGTTCATGCATTGGTAGATCTAGGATCAATGCATTCATATATAATGCGTCTAATACCACTAAATATGATGCCACTTCTACTAATATCCAAGGACATCAGAAGTAGGTGTGCCATAGGCACTAGTTCTATATGTTCATCATGGTTTATAAAATAGTTTATGAAACCAATAGTCTTTAGCAATAAACTAATGAACAAATAAACAAATGAATCCAACAAACATTAGTTTTAGCCTAAAATAGCTTTACATCCTAAAAACCAAATTTCTGTATCTTAAAAGAAATGTTTGAAAACATAAAACTGAAACAATAAATATATGCATTAAAAAGATTTATATGAGCTCTATTGATAGCTACGCACTTTCCACTTATCAATGCTTTAAGCTTTAACCTACACATGGAACAAACATCCAACACGCTAAGCAAAACTTGCTTAGTGGTATAGAATCAAACTTTCATATAACATTTCCAAGCAAGCATGCACTCATACAAATTACCAGTATCACAAGCAACACACTATTCCATTATTCACAGCTCAATTCTTTCAATAACATTTATTAATTAACTAGAAAGGAATCATATAGCATATGCCTCCATCATTCTCAAGCCAAAGTATAACCATAATTTAAGATACCATAATCTCATTGTCACATATCATACAACAATGTCTTTTATCATCTCAGACCATTGTACAATCATGTCTTATGTTATTGTAAAACATTATAACATGTCAAGTATATGCAGTCATTGTTCCATTTACTTGTCGTTTATTAAAATCAAGTCCATTTCTGATCATATTATTGCCCATTGTACCCTGAGACTACTCTAGACTAGACAACGAGTTTCACAGTACTTTGAAATGCAAAACAGTAGAATGCTCCATAAAGCTAAATGGTAAAAATGTTCCGTAAAGTCGAACAGTATATACGGTGTCAACAAGACCTGGTGGCCATACCCACAATAAAACAGTACTCAGAATAGCTATCAGTTGGTATCATATATACCCGATGACCGTACTTATAGTAAATCAGTACTTCGAAGAGCTAATAGTATTAGTGCAACTGCTAAAACCCCTAGTATGGCATGCCAACTTATCCAAATGCTATACAGTTATTCTAAGCATACAAAGGGCTTATTGTTATGTTTGATTGTTTAGTTATGTATATATCATAGCCTAATTATCATTCTCTCACAATTATCAGTGTATAACAATTGCATTTGTTAACATTCTGTATACAGTACATAATCATATCAGTTAATGCATAACATTGAGATTGCCATCAATCTAACATACAGTTCATGACAAAACAATTATTAGTCATCATAAGGTTAATAACATACTTCATTAGTTATAGTATTATAGCCATAATGCGAATAAATAGTACTTATATCCTAGTGGGTTATGTATAACCTAAGTTTACTTTCACTTTTATATAGGTAAGATCAAGTTATAATTCCAATTAAAAATGCTTTATAAATCACATATTCATTATCATTGTGTGGACATTCAGCACTAACAACTTAATAAATCATGTCTAATAATAATCATGATCCATCTTAACGAAAATAGGATTATCACATAAAGTCAACATGTTTTAGTCTTCAAAGTTCAAAGATTTAAGCTTACAATTTCAAGTCTAAAAACTCATCAATAACCCCTTGAAAACATACTCAATTATATGTTAAATATAGCTTAAAGTTGTAGTGAAAATCAGGTTGAAAATGATTTGAAATTTCATTAAGTTTTGAAGAAGAAGGAAAAAAAGAAACAATGTGATGAAAAGAACATATCATTTCATTATCCTTTTGGCTCTCTTAAACTTCTTTTGAAATCATAACCTCATGCTTTGTAGTAGGCTGTGAAAGATGTCATTTTGGATCTCTTAAACTTCTTTTGAAATCATAACCTCATGCTTTGCTGCAAGATGTGAAAAATGGAATCAATGCGAGGTTATTTAATAGGAAGAAAATAAGAAACAATAGATTGAAACAAATTACATTGATATAAATTTATTTGCTTTTAAACTGGAATGTTCATATGAAAACAAACACTTGACAATATAGAATCAAGGTACTAGAACCATTCAAAGGTAAATTGATTAGACATCTCAACCGTATTATCCTTATTTCCATGCTTTGCTTTTTCTTCTTCAACTTAGGCAAAATTCCCCACTTCTTCTAACTCTGCTTTTTCTTCAACTTTCTTCTCCTCTCTACTCTTTTTATTCTCTAGTCTCTTATTTTTGTTCTTCTTACTCTTTCCAATAACATCATCATCAATAGTTTGGAACTTCTTTAAAATCTAATCCCTATTTTGGGTTTTGACCACAAGTATGAGGCTCTAATAGTTGTGCTGAAAAATCCCCTATCAAATGTATGAAATGGGACATCAAGTGCTTGAAAATCTTGGTAAGCAATTTACCAAATGGTAAATGGGGTTTCTTGCTTTTTAACTTATCAATCTTTATTTCCAAATTGAGGAAATAATCAATTTTTCGAAATTCACTGGTCGTTGCCTAAACATATGCCACAAAATGATCTTCTCAAGTAAACTAGCCTCATTAAAACTCCTTTAGGCACCAAGATATGACAAATGATCATATGCAAAATCTTAGAGACAACTTTCACATTAACCCTAAGACTTTTTTTATCTTCACCAAGATTTTCCAAAATTTCTTTACAAAATGAATGTTGTCGTACCTTTTAACAAAAGTCAACTTAGTGCTAGTGTTTTTGACATAAAATTCCGCATCAACTAACCCAAAAACATTATGTTGTGTTTCACTAGACACCATAATACTTGCATTTCTCACACTGGAATGGATCATCATAACATTTATCATCACTTCTCAACACTTAAAAGAGATTACAACTATCTATATACTTCCTAATATCAAACCCTTTAGTAGCTAATGATTCTAAATCTACCCGCATACCTACTTTAACATCAAGAGTAAACAATACATTTGGAGTAAAACCTATTTCAGTGCTAGATGTTGTTTTGCTCCATTTGGATCCAGTAACCTTAGTGTTAGGTGCTTTATGCTTTAGAGCAATTGGCAAAGTAGTCTAGTGATGGATTATGAGAAAGCAAGTACCAATGTATATCTTTTGAAGCTGGATTTTGGGAGGGAAAAACAAGTAACTGGCTTTTCTTAGAGGTAAAGGAAGAAACTTCGATGGATTCAGATAACCAAAGCAGCTTGTTGTTTGATATATAAAAATGAAAGGGCTACTGGTAATTTTAAAAGAAATATTAAAAAATTATTTTTGATATTTAATTAGTATTAAAAATAAATCATACCAATTAATACAACTAAAACAGCTAGTTGTTTTCGTAAAAACAATTAGAATTTTTTTATTTAATTATTATTGAAAAATAAAATATGATTACCAATAAAGTTGATGAAAATATTTAAAAATTATTTTTCATCTTTATTTAAATTAATTGGTATTAGAAATAAATCATACTAGCTAATACAACAAAAACAACTAATTGTTTTAGTTAAAACAAATATAAGAGCTTACATTCAAATAATAATATCAATAATATTAGAAATAATAAATTAAACTAAAATTTCTTTACAGTTGTAGAAGGAAAGTACGTGAAAATTGGCTTGAAATTTCTTCAATTTGCTAAAGACTTACTAAAACAGCTAGATGTTGTATTAGTTGGCAAGATTTATTTCTGATACTAATTAATGTAATTAGAGAAAATTTATTTAGCAAAGTTGAATATCAAAAATTTATATTTACAAGTCTTAGGCTCTTAAACATGAGAATGCAAATCTTAAGCCTTTAGCAAAATAAAATAATATACAAACAATATACACCTATTTTCCTTCTAAAAATGCCAAGAAATTTTAGTTTCATTTATTATTTCTAATACCATTGATAATGCAAATGTTAAGCTTTTAGCAAGTTGAAGAAATATATACGTGTATTTTCCGTCTACAAATGCAAAGAAATTTTAAGCTTAATTTATTGTTTTTAATATTATTGATATTATTAGTTGAATGCAAGCTATTAAAGTTGTTTTAACAAAACCAGCTAACTGTTGTAGTTGTACTAGATGATATGATTTATTTCTAATACTAATTATTGTAAATAAAAATTAAAAAATTTTTTTTTAGTATTTTCATTAACTTGATTTGTAATCATATTTTATTTTTTAATAATAATAAATAAAAATGAAGTAATTTTAGTTTAATTTAGCTTGTCTGGCTGTTCTTTACTAAAACAACTAGCTGTTGTAGTTGTATTAATTGGTAAGATTTATTTTTGCTACTAATTAATGTAATTAAAGAAAAAAATTTAGCAAAGTTGAATATCAAATATTTATGTTTACAAGTCTTAGGCTCTTAAACATGAGAATGCAAATTTTAAACCTTCAGAAAAAAAAAAGGGGGGGCAAAATTGAATCCGAATACTTATATTTACTAGTCTTAGGCTCTTCACCATGAGAATGCAAATTTTAAGTCTTTAGAAAAAAAAAATTAGCAAAGTTGAATTTCAAATATTTATATTTATAAGTCTTAGGCTCTTAAACAAGAGAATGCAAATCTTAATCTTTTAGCAAAAATGAAATAATACATAAATAATATACAAGTACTTTCCTCCTATTATTTAATTTATTATTTTTAATATCATTGATTATTATTTGAATTTAAGGGCTCTTCAAGTTGTTTTTACTAAAATAGTTGGCTATTGTAATTTTATTAGTTGGTAAATTTTAATTCTAATACTAATTAATGTATTTAAATATCAAAAATAATTTTTTAATATCTCTTCTAAAAATTACGTTTTTTTGTTTTTTTTTTTAGCAAAGTTGAATCTCAAATATTGATTTTACAAGTCTTAGGCTCTTCAATATGAGAATACATATCTTAAGGTTTTAGCAAATTGAAGAAATGTACATTCAATATATGCGTACTTTCCTTATACATATACAAAAAAAAAAATTAACTTAATTTATTATTTTTAATATTATTGATATTATTGTTTGGATGTAAACTCTCGTAATTATTTTTATAAAGCATGAAAATAACATACAATTTTATTAAATATTTTATTTATAAAATAATAGAATACAACATTCAAACAGGTGTAAAAGTAAACGTTAAAGGTTAAGTTTCGTAACCATTAAAAATTCACTCTCAAATGCTAGAAGAAAGAGGGATAAGAAAAATAAGAAGTAACTTTGTTATACTGCGGAAGGGTATGGATCTTATGGAATCTCATGATTATCTCATCAGATACTGGGCTTGAAGTGCTGTTCATACAAACTTTTGCCGAGTCTCACAGCTGAGCTGTGCTGCCCACGTATTTATATTCATAAATTACAGTTATTAAATTAAAAATGCTATATAATTTAACTATTAAAATGCATGTGCATCAATAAGCTCATAATACGTCTTTGAAAAAATTGTAAAATCTCTATTATTGAAAAAACTAATATTTACCAATAAAGTGATTGGTATTTATTTTTTTTAAATAAAATTTTAAGTTCAAATATTATAGAAAGAGAAAATTAATATTGGGAAAATTTCACTCTTGTGATAAATCGATTTGGCTTGAATTGATTTTTAAAATCTTGATAAAAAATAAGATTTAATCTAATTATATAAATATAAAAATATTTTAATCCAATCTTTTATTTGAATTTTGGAGTGAGAGCATAGAAAGGCAAAGCCAGCAATTCTAACTTGATAGTTGATGTCCAATCGGGTTCATAGAGATGCGCACTTCTTCAGCTCTATTTGATCGCTGATGTCAACAAATGTTTACTTTCTCATCTTCATGCAAATTTTGATGAACTTCAATTACTATTGTTATGGAAGAATAGATCATTCATTTTGTTTGAATTTTGAATTTGGTCTCTAATGAGATTGAAATTATAATAGATTTATAAGGTTTCCTTCTTTTTTTCTTTTTTTTCTTGTTGGAGAGATTGTAGACTTCGTCTGTTCAGAATAAATTTTTTTTCTGCGATTCGTTGCTAAATCCACCATCTCCAACGGTATTTTCTGTCCTTTTTTATCACATTTTAACTGCAAAACATTATTCGCAACGGATATTTCGTCACACAATTTTACGACATTTTTTATGCTAAAATCTGTGACAAATTTTATATTTTCATTGCAAATCCATCACACTCTTAATTTTTATTTTTATTAAATATGACATGACAATAAATTTCTAAATCTGTCACAAATTTAATCGTAAATCACAAACTGATTTACATCCGTCACATATCCACAATTTTTTTGTAATATGGAATTCCCTGAATTACTAATTTTTGTTACCATTTAATCTCCTAAACTATTAATTTTCATTGTTATTTAATCACTTATCACTTAACCTAATAATGTTGTCAATGAAACATATATAACATTGTCAACAAAAGGTTAAACAGTAATAAAAATTTACATTTCATGTGGCTAAGTGATCTTTCGATTAACTTAATTAGATTAGTAAATGATCAATAAAGATAAATTGCCAGCCCCTAATTATGTAATTGTCTAAACAATGTAGATATTTATTTATCTTTATCATGTAGTCCATTGTTAGGTACCATTTTTTGTTATTCTTTGCCCAAAATTAAACATCTAAATACTTAGTAAACAATTCTGAATTATAATATTTTTTTATATTGCGCCTTTCAATTTTTATGATATTATATTAAATTTTTAAATATTTATTTTGATATGCATGGACATAATAAAATAAAAAGTGGCAGTTTTGCAACTCAATATATTATAAAATGTATTATTATTTTATTCAAATTTGAAAATTTGAATTCAAATATATGTTGAAATAAAAATTTAATGTAATACAGATACAGTAAGAATTAAAGGATTTAATAAAAAAAATTAATTTCATACAATTGGGTTGGGATGTATGAATTATAAATATTTTTTAGCTATAACAATTATTCAAATTTGATTTTTGCGAATAAATTTTATTAAATTTATTTATACACAACAGGATTCATTTAATATCATTTTCTAAATATAAGCTCAAGAGAAAAAAAAATGAATATAAATTTCTTAAACTCAAATCGAATGATCTAGAACCAATGCTATTAAAAAAAATTCAAAATATCACACCACTAATACAATGAAATATATTATTATCTTCAATTCTTCATATAAAATAAATGGGAATAACTACAAATTAGTCCTAAGGTATTTAAATATTAACAATTTAAAGCATAATATATTTTTCATAACAATTAAACCTTTAATATTTAATTTTTTTAACAATTTTGAGTTTTCATTAGATTTTCTGTTAAATATAACAAAAATAGAGCTTTTTAACAACAGTAAAAATATTTATAGCATTTTATTGATTTTAAAATTTGAATTATTTAAAAAATTCACCTATTTTTATTTAATAAGCGAATAGCATTTTAAGTCATTTGCATTTTTCGTACCTGTTAATTTTCTTATTTATAATGTTAATGTTAAGAGGTACGATTTATACTTATTTTATTTCCCTTTCAAAATAATAATGATAATGATAATATATTTTTTTCAAATTTCAAAAAAAATCAATTCAAGTTGTTAAAAATAATTAAATCTATCTCACTTTATTTTTTATAAATTTAAAATTCTTTCAATAATAATAATTAAATCTTATTATAGTCAAATTTAAATAAATTCTAATTGGATTTA
>CANXYI011328799.1:0-10748 GCA_948208565.1 Hura crepitans | reverse complement strand
TAATGTCCTGAAATATAGAAGATTATTAATAATTTAGGAAAGAAATATTAAATTCCTTAATTAACTATATTAAATTCCCAAATTTCAACATTATGGTGAATTAATTACTAAATCAAATTTTTAGATGAAAATCTGGAATTATTTAATTGAAATCAAATATGTTAAAATTCAGTAGTTGGGATAATTAATGGTTACTAAATATTCTTAGAAACAATCCGATGCATTAATTATTAAAACAAATTAGTAAATAAAAATCTTAAATTTTATTAATTGAATTTTGCTACGCATATTTGGATTTTATGTAAGAAATCAGTTATGCTGAAATTGAAAAATAATTACTAAATCAAATTATTAGATGAAAATCTGAAATTTAATTAATTGAAATCAAACATGCTAAAATTTAGGAATTAAGAAATCCTATAATTGGAATAATGAATGTTTACTAATTATACTTAGAAAAAAAAATTGATGCAGTAATTATTAAATCAAATTAGTAAATGAAAATCTGAAATTTTGATAATTGAAATGTAGTAAGAGAAGGTCTATAAGAGAGCAAAAATTAATAAAAAAATCTCAAAATTCTAATAAAAAAGATAAATATAATATTAATAGGAGAAGGATCCACATCAGTAGATTAACTCTTTTTAGTGCTCAGCTATTATAGTATAATAGATATTTCCTAAATTAATTAATATAGTTTTAAAATGATGTCATAATTTAAATCATAATTAATAATATTACAAAACTAAGGTAAAAAAAGTCTCACATATATATTATATACTATATGAAAACAGCTGTACAAAGTACCTAGAGATTGAATAACTATATTATTATATAATATGATATTATTTTATAGCATTTGCATATATTGCGGCTTAGATCAGCCTAAGCTTGCAATTTATATACAATCCCAATTCTAACCATCCAACTTAGATAAGATCAAATTTATATACTAAAATACATTTCAAATTAAGTTTGTCTTTTTTTCAATCAAATCGGACGAATACTCAAGCCATAATCAGCTTTAAAGAAAACTGGACACCAAATCAAACAATACGTGAACTTCCTGAATGGTTAGGACACCATTTTGACTTTACAGTCAATGCATCTCAACGTAGGAATTTCTTAAATATCCAGTTTAAAGCTAATCAATGAGATCTAATTTCCTATCCCTTCAAACACGTTAGAATGATTATTTTCAATTATAATTTATTATATTACATCGTATTGTATCGCAATATATTATTTGTTGAGTAAAATATTTGAAAACATTGTATAAGGTTCCACAATTTAACCTGTAATTTGCACTTATAGTCTGTCAACTATGGCCTCTGTACCTATCTCCTTTTACTAAATTTTATATCTACAAACTCCCTGAACTTAAAACTTTGTATTTAAAATCTCCATGTGACATGCTATGGTAAGTTACTACTCTTACTTTGACCTCTAATTTTTTTTTAGTCATGTTTTAAAACTTTTGTTTTACTTTCAAAACTTCTTACCAAGGCCATGATACCACTAATGTGAGTATGCTGTACATCAGGATATTGCGAAATAATGTTTAACTTTTTATGGTGCAAATTATAAAGCTATTCAAGAATCTAAAATTATTTTTGAAAGTGAAACCTTAGATTTTCAGTTTTTTCAATTTTTCGTACTCGTTTTGATACCGAGAACCACAACAAAGCCCAAAAGTTCTCTATTACTAAGATAACTTTCAAACTCGCTCTGCTTTAGAGCCAATTCTTTTTTTTTCTATAAACGTATTAAATTTTTTAAAAGACTCTTTTAGATATTTTATGAGATCAACAATAGTATTTAATGATCCTATTGCTAGATCCTGATCTATTCCACGATTTAAATATAGACAATCAAGAAACTGATAATTTTTTAGCATTTGAAAATCATTAAAAATTATTTTCTACTAGCAAATAATCTAAAAACCTAATAATAATTAAACAAAGCTAATATTCTTGAATGCTTTCTACAGTCACAATACTCGTTATGATTAGCTACATGTATTTCAACAATTTCTCGACTACTAGACACTAATTCTCTCTTAAAGTAGGCTACTTCATTTTTACTAGTAAAATTTATTAAACACAAATTTTGCACAACATTCTCAATATTACTACTTATCTAACCTTCATACGAATGCACCAAGTTTTTTTAAGCATTTGAATTTGAAGAAATCCATAGTTTTTTTTAGCTATTCCTTACACTCAATATCTCTCCTGAAAATTCTTTCTTCTCTGTCAATTTTGGCTATCAATTCTTCAAGTTAAGCTATACCACATTCACACAAAGCAAAGTTAAGATCTTGTTGTCTAAGTATTGTACTTAGCTCAACACATCTAACTTATATTAAAGCTAAACCACTACACCAGTTATTGTTAACAACTTATCATACATGAATAATAATCACATATGATAGAAACATATACCTTACTCATGAATGAGGGTCTACCGAACTTTTGCGAAGGCTTCAGCTTTGCTCAACTCTCATCAGATACCTTAGAGATACGAGGGATCTTTTATGTTATTATTGTCGCTTCTCACCTTTTTGGGTCTCACAACAACACTCCTTCTCACTGACAATATTGAAGTCTATTGAAGGTATATGGTAGCAAAATATATCAGATTTTTTTTATCATAAATCTTGTATAAGAAAACTTCTTTGTTTATTTTTGCTCCCCTTTTAGCAAAGAATTAAGAGGTATTTATAGCTACAAGAGCTGGTGCCTCTAGTACTATTTTCCAACTCAATTCACACAAAACAAAGAAATATTAAAAGCAAATAGAAAATCAAAGAGACAGCTGGTGACTTTAGTCTCGTTATCCATCTATTATAGGAATCTCAAGACTTTTAAAGCAAGTGATAAGATTAAACCAAGTTTCATCACCATACATGCAGCAAAAGGAATGCTACTCTTAGGACACCTTAGTGAAAGTTATACTACTATCAGGACATGTAGTAAGGTGAGTTCCAACTTTTCTTTTTAGAATCTTTAGATTACTTTAATGCTTCAATTTTTCATGCTAACATCATAGATGATGCATTACTCTATTAATGTTCTTTGATCCGAATGTCTCAATTCAGGTCATCTTTCTATACTTGGGCCATTTCTATGTCTTTTACTCAAGAGCACCTTTCATTGCTTTTGGCCACCTTTTCCCACATCCTGTGCATTTCAAATTTGAATCTCAGGATATGACTCCTTTATCTTAGCCTCAGAAGAAGTTCCTTTGCTCTTTCTTTTCCTTTTACCATTCCTTAGACCGAAGCATTAACATGAAGATTTTTTACTGTTATGATTACAAAAATTCTTCTATCTATTAGAATGAATTTTGACTAAGAATTACCTCTTTAAGCATGGATTTAAGAAACTTAATTTGTAATGTTTGGTTAAGAATCTTTGTTTCTTCATATTTTTCCACTCAAATCTTAAAAATTGACTATTAACCTTTTGTGGTTTAATAAGATCTCATGATGGAATAAGATGTAAATTCCATATTTGATAAGGATAACAGATCTTACCATCCTCTTCATACTCCATGACTTACTTAAATTCTAAAAAGACATAGTTTTGTATAATTTTACCAGATTTAAATCTTTTATTATGTTAATTGCCACTTGTACAATCCCTAGGAGTGATGAACATGCAGAAAACATCTTCTACATCTACTTTGTTAATTTATGCTAGTCCCGCTTCTATGAATGGATACTTTTAGCAACCTTGTCTGTACTATGTCTCAAGACCAATTTTCCATATGGTTGCCAATGTATGTAAGGGTGCATCATAGAACACTCTTGCAAAGATCAATCTATCGAGTTAACTATTTTCTTCTTGATGGTGTATCTCCCATCATTTGGAAATACTTGAGTCAGTTGTTCAATAATCTTATTCTTTTTTGAAACTTGTAGGAGAAATTCTTTTTCTTTTGTTGGGCAAATATCAAGTTGTTCTTCCAACTTCTGGGTATAGGATACAACTTCATCTATAAAATGTTCAAGTTGCTGGAAGTCTTTCTTTATAAGTCCTCTCATTGAACCTGCATATGAAATAGATATATCTTTTAAAAGACCAAGGCCTTTGATTTTTTTGTGAAAAATACCATGTCTTTTTATTCTCAAGCATTCGATTAACTATTTAATTGAATTCCTTTGCATATTTTTCTTAACTTTCATTACCAGGTTCCCAACCTAATTCTCTTTGGGAATTTTCACAAGATGGTATGGGATTTCTAGCCCATTCTAGTGCTAAATACATTACTTTAAAATCATATTTACTAGATGATTCTCCCAATGTATCCCACTCTGGGCCATCCTTGAGAAAATCATTTTATAAGTAATCATTAAGAAAATCATATCCAGAGTTTGTATCAAACTCTTCCTCATTAAGGGTTTGATTTGGAATCCCTTGGGATGCAGTGGCTCTTTCACCGGCCTTTTGATTTGAAATGTCGCATTTGGTGATTTCAAAGCCTTATATGCTCTCCTTCTGTGAAGAAGGGTGTTCAAGACTTCCTAAAATGCCTTTTTTAGCTCTACTTTAGTGTGAAGCTCATCATTCCATTTTAGGATTTGCTTTCTTGTTGCTCCATATTTGGTAGCAACTTTATCCTTGAAATTTACTGAATGCTCATCCTTTTAGACCCGTGATTTCTCTTGCAAGGGTTTAAAGTTCAAGGATTGATTATCCTTACTCTAGGCCTCTCCCTTCTTTAGGTTAACCAGGCTGCTGACTTCCTAGAACATTTTGAAGTAAAATGCTTGGTTGCTCACATAGCTAACAGATAACATCTTTTGATGCTCTCGTTTTTACCGTCCTTGAAGGATTAAAGCCTTTGCCTTCATTCTTCTCCTTTTTTCTCTTAAGAGGACATTCTCTCATTGAATGCCCTTGTCTCTTGCATGTCTAGCAGAGCTTGTTCATGGCAATAGGATCCATTTACAAGATTAAAAAGTTCACATAAAAAAGAATCAGCTATTACATTTTTATCAAAAAAAATATATACAATATCAAACCTGTAATAACTAAACCATTCTTGCAGCCTCAAAAGTTTTTCTAGCCTCTTTAAAATTCAGATTCATAAACCTTTTCACATAGGTTGAATATGTTATAAGAGTAAACCTTTTAGGTGCTAAAACGATGTAGAAGGCTTTAATTTTATATTTTGTTGCTAACACCTCCTTTTCATGAACTAGATAGTTCAATTTTGGACTTTTAAAGGTTCCAGACCAATACTTATAAATAAATTTTGATTTTCTTTGCTTGATTTTTAAAATTGCTCCCGTAACTCTTATATGAAGCATCTATCTCTAAGATTAACTCATCTTGTCAAAAGGCAAATTTAAATAAGGCAATTTTTTTATATTTAACCTATATTATAGCCTGAGTGCTTTCGTCATCCTAATACCAAGAATTTTTATTAGATATTTTCTTTGTAATTCTTCTAAGGTATTTAGAAAGATCTTTTATGAATTATCTAGTATAGTTATCAAGTCCACACAACCTTTGTACTTATTTCCTATCTTCCAATTCGTCAGGGTGTTAAGTATTTTTTTTTCTGAGATATGATTTTGCAGCCATACTTTTCCTTTAGCAATCTTAATCCCTAAAAATTTTACTCTTTTTTTTAAAAACCATTCTATCTTCTTCTCAGATAGAATCATACCTTCCTTTCGAAAGATATCAATCACATGCTCAAGGTGACTCATGTGTTCATCTTTATTATTACTGAACACTAATACATCGTTTATATAAACCACATAAAATTTCTTTAATGCCTTAAAAGCATTATCCATTTTGTGTTGAAATATGCTTGGGGAATTCTTTAATTTGAATGGCATTACCAACCATTCATACATTCCTTAAGGTGCATTGAGAGGATATTGAGTTTTTCTCCATTTTTATCTACTAATAACCAATTTTAAAATCAAATTTAGAAAAAAATGAAAGGTTATTTAAGACTTACCCTATTTATGACATCCTATACAATGGAAATCTTATAATCGTCATCTTTTTGTGGCCTGATTTACCTGACGATAGTCTATAATGATTCATGTTTTTCCTTGCACCTATTCTGTATGGTTAATTACCATAAAGGCAAGATTAAAATGTGGACTGATACTATCTCTAATCAAACCTTTTTCAAGCAACTCATAAACTTGTTTGTCCAATTCATCAATCATCTCATTTGTATATGTTACGTTTCTAACTCTAATGATTTTATTGAGATCTTTTAGCTCTAATTTGGCTGTTATACCATTTAGAACCCATAACTTTAGTGGATCATCATTAAAATTATTAGCTAATTTAATAAGGAATTTATCCCACTTAATTCCTACTAGCTGAATACTTCTTGTAATTGGATTCTCTACCAGACTCTGTGTTCTAAAACACAACTCTTCATATCAGATATCACCTGACTCAAACAAACGTTCTGCCCAAGTTTCACTATGCTATTCTTACACTTTAAAAGCTGGTTCATAAGGCATAGAACCACACAAGTCAGGTATTTTAATAGGATAAAATCCAAGTTTTAGTTTGAATTTAAGGCTGGAAAGAATTGAGACTTGTTTTCCTACAATAGACACATGAAATTCATTATGCACTAAGGGACAATTTTCTCTTTGCCCTTTTAAAAATGCGTTTCTCAAAATAATATCAGTATCAAATTTTGAGAATGCCAAAAGTTTATCAGTGATAAAACTTTTTCCACCAATGATAACAGGCACATGTTCTGCCTCATGAGTTATTACATTTACCTTACCTCTTGCCATTCATAGTACCGTTGATTAGGGTAATGGGTGCCACCACTCATTAGGCCATGCATTTGATATTGCACTACTAACTGTATACGCTATATCAATCAATGCATCTAAAGAATAGTCATAGTAACCAGAAAATTTAAATGTAAGTTTAATATATGTACTTAAACTGCATTTTCAATGCTAAAAACCTTTTCTAATGCCATAAGGATGAAGGAAACCATTTACCAAATTTCTTTAAAAGGGACAATATGTTATTTAGACATTTTTTTTTGAATTTGTCTCACCACTTCAGGAATGAATGTTATTTGCCTCATAACTTTTACACTCTCCTAGCTTTCGTTATCATTTGCATAAATGGGTAAGGTAAAATCCTTATAGCATATTATTCTCCTATTACTCTCCGTCAATTACCCTTCTTCTCTCCTAAGAGTTGTGCTTGGTTGTTCTGGTTCTACTCTAGGGGTTTCCTTCACTTATTTTGCTAGAGACTGATCTTCTAGGCATTTGTTCCATAATTTTCAAATTCTTCATTGGTTCTTCCAATTGCAAGAATATGTTACTTTTCTTTTTTGGGTTATCTGAGAAAAACCTATTGGTCTTAAATGTTTTGTTGGTTTTGTAAAAACCTAACTTTTAGGTCAACTTAATTCTGCATGATTTATTTTTTTCTTATGGAATTGTTTGTAATTATTCACCCCCTTCTTCAAACAACTCTGTTACCTTGGAAACATTCCTCACCTGATAATGTTTATTAGCCTAAACACTATTCTAGTGTGATATGCCAAATACTTAGCTTGAGAATTCATTCTATCCATTTTTAATGATTTAATCCTTAATTAACTACCCAAACACCTATCACACAAAGCCATCAGAAAATTCAGATAAGTCTGAAACTAGACTGAACCATTTGCAAAGTTTGTTTGTACATATGATATCAATTGACTTTTAAACTCTCTCTAATGCTTGTCTAAGACTGCTGCTATCATAGGACTATCTGCAAGTAAATAGAAAAAATGGATCAATCCGACTTACACAAGTCCTATGTGAATATATTTATACTCATCTTTGGCTTTACTAATCAGTTCTCTTATTTTGGCCAGATTAATGATTGATACATCCATCATTTCTAGTTCTATACTAGAAACCTGAGCTGTTGATTCAGATTAGGAGACATCTACAATTGATTTGGAGTTAAATATGGACTTGTTATAAATACTCTTAATGTCTGCATTAGGTAGTTTCCATTCTAGGCAACTCCTACAAGGATCTTTGTACTAAAAGGATTCTTCCTGTACTAGAGTAGCATCCAAATGGACTAACTCTTCTTGCAAGGTAGTTTTGACTTCATTTATCATGACTATTTAGGTTGTCCATAAATTAGATTCATCTATGTCAGTCTTGTATTTAGATACTAATTCATAGATTGAATTTATCTCAGGGTCCATATTAGATAATTCTTTCTCATCTATAGGTTCATATACTAAACACTCATTTTCAAAGAACACTTTTCTTAGGTTTTCTTTCCGCTTATTCTTGTGAGGACAAAATTTAGTTTTGTGACCCTTTGAGTTACAAATCCAATAGCATGAGCAACTACTTAAAGGTTTTCCTTTAGGGCATTTAGCTTCTCTCCTATATTTTCTCTTAAAAGATTCTATTCTATCATTCTCCTCAAAGTTGGCTTTTCTCCTAATAAACCTAAAAGGTTTATCCAACCTTTTCCTTTCATCTTCCTCTTCTTGATATTCTTTTTTTTTTCTGTACCCTTTAAATTTTTTTTTAAAAGAATATTCAATTCTTAATTGATTGTCATGTGTAGATGGACAATCATACATTCCTAAGACATATTCAATTTGAGAACAACTTTATTGAAATAAGGAAGACATTTTGCATCTAGCTTTACTTAGAGCTCTGTACACACCTTTCTCATGGCATACTTCATCGCCTGTATCTTTTCTCTTAGACCATCTATCACTTTGTCTTCATTTAGGAGTAGTTGATAGGTTGTTTTGGCTACTTCAAGCCATGGTTTTGGAAGCTTAGCATAAAAAAAAAAACATTTATAACATGTAATTTTGAGTTTCAAAATCAATATTGTAATAATACTTTTAAAATTCACATTTATAATTCTCAAAATAACATATATCACAAATTTGTAGTGTCATTAGCACCTTTAGAGATTGTGCTTTCTCTAGGAATTTTATTGACAATGAGAACCCACAAAATCTTACTTTCGAAACACCTACTATTATAGCAATCACAACATTTGTTAATAATTATTTATCTATTTTATTTGTTATTTTGTTATTTTCTGCTAACATGGTTTAATATTTCTGTGCATTTCCTATCATAATAGCTTTGCAAAGTTCGTAAACTTATTTTGGAGTAAAGCTTTTCGACTCTACTCAAATCTAATTATAATAGCTCATTCATCTAACCTTTCAGACACCTTCTTTTTATAATCTAGATTGAGAAAAGTTGCAAAGCTTGTTACTGACCTTAAGGGGTTTTTTTAGGTATGAGCTTTTCTTTTATCCTACGAGTATAGTTAAATTTGCATAAAATCTTTTTCATAGTTAGAAGCTCATTAAATATTTTATCATTTATATGAATTTGAGCTTTCTCTACCAGACCCAAATTCTTTTTAAAGTCTTAATTCAAATTGAAATTGTCCATATTGACTGCTTTTTTTTTTTTTTAAATCTAGTATAAAAAAATCATTTTTTTCCTTAATTTTTCCACTGATTTTTTAGAATTCCCTTTCCTCGACACTTCGAATTTTTTAACCTATTTGCTCTTCTACTGCATTTAACCTTTCGTTCACTAATTTTTTTTACTTCATTTACTATTACTTGCATAGCTTTCAATAAACTTTCAACACTCTATAACATGATAATGTTCAACATTTACCTCATCTTGTAAATTTTTAATTAAATACAACCCTAATTGATTATTAGAATTTGAACTATTAACATGTTCTCTTATATTGTTATGAGATATTTTTCAATCTTCAAATTCTTCAAGGTCTTTCTACCCTTTAAAAAAACTCAATTTGATAAGCTTCACCTCATTTTAAGCTGAATTAAAATTTGAAGACTATACAAATATCCAACCTAAAGTTCAAAAACAAATCGTGTAAACTTCTTTTTTTTACTAGCAATAACTTTTTGAATACGTTTTCTTGGAAATTGAAAAAGTTTTGAATTACAAAATATAAATAAGACTACCGAAATATATTTTAAAAGTTCAATGGCTACAAATGAAAATCGTTGCAATTTAACAAGTTCTTGTTAACTTTGCTCCAATATTGAAAAAGGAAATATAGGATTAACGGCCAAAATGGAAATATTATTTTAGTAGTTTGGGGCAAAAGACATATTAACAATGAAACACATTAAAAAACTAATCAAACAAGACATGGTTAATAACAAACAACACAATACAACAGGCAACAACTATTCAAACAAGCTCGACAGGTACACTGAGATAAACATGTATGATCAATTGCTGCACTTGCTGATCCATCTACCAGCACACAAGCATCATTAACATAATGCTATAAACTACCATAACTAATCACAGCAAAATAAACTCCAACGACATAGAACCCCCTTTTCAAGATATTATTAGAACATTCAAACGGGGTAAGCAATCCACTATCTTCACTTCCAGCTGCAGCCAGTGCCTAATTTCCTCCCTGTTATGCCGAGAACAAGAAATGGAGGCAAGCAGCTCATGTATGACAGATTAATATTGAAAGGCACCGATTAATATTTCATCTCAAAGATAACCTCCTACAGCTTATTTATCAGTCTACATAGGAAAACTTTTCTAAGGTCAAAATCAACTAATGATAAAAGACAACATGTGTTTTTCATTGTTCTGTGTATCAACCATTTCAAAACTCTGATGGACTCCTATAAAAAATGAACACATTCTCAGTTTATCTTGGAGGAGTTGGAGGAGGTGG
>CANXYI011328784.1:0-13971 GCA_948208565.1 Hura crepitans | reverse complement strand
ATGTCACTCAAACTTCTCGAAAATGCTCAATTTTGGCTAAAATTTTGGTAAATTTTAAAAATTCACTCGAACCTCCAAAAATTATCACATTTCTTTTAAAAATCCTCAATTAAGCCTATTTAGGATCTTGTAAAATTTCACAGCTAAATTCCCTCGGTAGGATAGTTAACTAGTTTCCTCGATTTACATATAAACTTTAAAATTTAAGAAAATTAGTAAATGACCTCAAAATTTAAAAATTCCTTCACCAATGGTCTTAGGAGAATTTTTGACCTTCAAGGTATGTTCCTTTTAGGTTTGTTTGAGCATATCCTAGGTCATTCTCGGCCTAAGTCCATTTGAGCCTACGACCTATTAGATTTTAGCCTAAAATAATTTATTAGTTCTACTAAATCTTTAAATTAAGTCATTTCCATCATTTTATGGCTAGTCAAATTTTCATGACCATTACACTCGCCTTGATCCTTATGAAGGTAGCTCGGCACCTAGGCACACTTTTTGAGCTTCGATTGTACTATTCACGGAGCCTTGACTTATGACCATTACAATTCTTCTCCTCTTAAGAAATTTTGTCCTTAAAATTACCTGGAGTAACCATATGCGAATATTGACTTTTCATCTGCTCCTTGGATTCCCATGTGGCTTTTTCTATGTTATAATGCTTCTAGAGAACTTTAACTAGAAGTATGGTTTTATTTCTTAGTTGTTTCACTTCTCGAGCTAAAATCTGTACTAGTTCTTTATTATAGCTCAAATCTGGCTATACCTCAATGTTTGTCACTGGAACTACATGGGAAGGATCTGATCTGTACCTTTTAAGCATTAAAACATGGAAAACATCATGGATCTATTGTAACTCAAATGGTAAGGCTAGCTTGTATGCTAATGGGCCCACTCTTTCTATAATCTCATAGGGCCCGATAAATTTGGGACTCAATTTACCATTTTTACCAAACCTAAGTACTTTCTTCCTTGGTGACACTTTTAGAAACACTCTCTCACCCACTTCATACTCAATATCCCTTCTTTTTAGTTCAACATAAGACTTCTATCTATCAGTGGTAGCTTTTAGTCTCTCCTTGATAAGTTTAACTTTATCTTTTGTATCTCTAATAAGGTCAATCCTTAAAATCTTACTCTCTTTAACTTCACTCTAGCATAGAAGAGTTCTACACCTTTTACCATACAATGCCTCATAAGGTGCCATACCCAAACTGGCTTGATAGCTATTGTTATATACAAACTTTGCTAAAGACAGGTATTGATCCCAATTGCCTTTAAACTTAATAGTACAGCTATGCAACATATCCTCTAGCATTTGTATCACCTTTTTTGACTGTTTGTCTGTTTAAAGGTGAAAGGCTGTACTGTAAGTCAATCTAGTGCCTAATGCCTGATGTAGTCTCTTCCAAAACTTAGAAGTGAATTGAGGGTCCTTATTTGAAATAATAGCCATAGGTACCCCATAAAGTCTGACAATCTCATCAATGTACAATTTAGCTAGTCTTTCTAGTGAGTAATCCATTCTGACAGGAATAAAGTGGGTTGTCTTAGTCAGTCTATTAACAATCAGCCACACAGCATCACACTTATTCTTAGTGATAAGCAATCCCATTACAAAGTCTATTGTAACCTTTTCCCACTTCTATTATAGTATTGCTACAGGATGCAAAAATCTAGAAGGAGTTTGATGATCAACTTTTACTTACTGGCATGTCAGATATTTAGCTACATACTTCGCTGTATCTCTCTTTATACCTGATCACCAGTACTGAGACTTCAAGTCTAAATACATCTTTATACTACCAAGGTGTATAGAATAAGGAGCTTTATATGCCTCCTTTAGTATTTGTAACCTCAGTTCATCTGTACTAGGTACACATAACATCCATGGTAATACATATATCTATTTTCACTCAGTTCAAATCTCGTTGTAGTCCCTTCCTTAACTTTACCCATAATATGTGCCAATTGCTCATCTTTATCCTGTGTCTCCTTTATTTATTGTCTAAAATCTTGTTTAGTTTGAAGTTCAGCTAGAATAGCATCTTCCCCTATGTATTACAGTCTAACATTCATATCTTTCAAGGTTACCATAAACTTCTTACTCGAAGCATCTACCACTATATTAACTTTTCCTGGGTGGTAGTCTATCAAACAATCATAATCTTTAATCAATTCTAACTATCTTCTCTACCTCAAGTTTAACTCCCTTTGAGTAAGGAGATATTTTAGACTTTTTATGGCTTGTGTAGATATAACACTTCTCACTATATAGGTAATGCCTCTAAATTTTCAAAGTAAAAATAATGGCAGCTAACTCTAAGTCAGAGGTAGGATAGTTCCTCTCATATGGTTTCAACTGTCTCGAAACATATGTTACCACTTTTCCTTTATGCATCAATACACAACCCAATCCATTAAGTGAAACATTACTGTACACAACAAAGTCCTTACCTTATTCAGGTTGAATTAGGATAGGAGCTTCTATCAATATCTTTTTCAGCTTGTCAAAACTTTCTTGACATTTTGCATCCCACTCAAATTTCACATTCTTTCTAATCAATCTAGTTATAGGTATTGTAATCATAGAAAATCATTTCACAAACCTTCTGTAATACCTAGCTAAACCCAAAAAACTTTGTATCTCTATGACATTCCTCATAAGTTCCTATTTTAACACTATCTTGACATTACTAGGGCCTACTTTGATACCTTCTATTGACACTACATATCCTAAAAAAGACACTTCATTCAGCTAAAATTTGTACTTGCTTAACTTGGCATATAACTGTTTCTCCCTTAGAGTTTGTAACACAACTCTAAGATGCATTTCATGTTCTTATCTAGTCTTAGAGTACACTAGGATATCATCAATGAATACCATAACAAACGGATCTAAGTATGGTTGGAATACTCTATTCTTTAGGTCCATAAAAGCTGCTGGAGCATTAGTGAGCCCAAATGGCATCACTATGAACTTATAATGCTCATATCGAGTCTTGAAAGTAGTTTTAGGAATGTCAACTTCCTTGATTCTCAGTTAGTGATACCCAGATCTCAAATCAATGTTGGAAAATACACCTGTAGCTCTTAGCCAGTCAAAAAGATCATTTCTTCTGGGCAAAGGATATTTATTTTTTGCTGTCACTTTATTCAGTTGTCTATAGTCAATACACAGCTGAAGTGATGTATCTTTCTATTTCCTAAACAAAATAGGGGCTCCCTAAGGTGAATTATTGGGTCTAATAAACCCTTTGTCTAATAGATCATGTAATTACACTTTCAGTTCTTTCAACTCAACGGGTGCCATTTTATAGGGGGTAATGTACATAAGAGTTATACCAGGATACACCTCAATCTTAAAATCAAGCTCTATTTATGGAGGCAACCCTGACAACTCATCAGGGAATTTAGAAACTATTGGGATCTATTCAAGGTTTAGAGTTGAAGTATTGATGTCAATAACATGTGCTATGTAGGCTTTACACCCTTTACGGATGAGTTTTCTTGCTGTAACAGCTGAGATGAGATTATTTAAAAGGCCTTTCTCACCTATAATTGTCATTGATTGTCCCTCTACAGTTTGAAGGGTCAGCTTTTTGTATTTATAATCCACTACAACTTGATGTTCAGATAACCAATCCATTCCCAAGATCACTTTAAATTCATGAAAGGGTAACTCAATCAAATCAATAAGAAACAAATGTTCATGAACTAAGGGACAATGCCTAGACACCCGATTCATAGTCACACCCTACCCTATAGGATTACTGACTTGAATGTCTATGTTTACATGCTCAGGTTTCAATCCTCTATTATGTGCTTGTTTAATAAATACATAAGAATGTGTAGATCCTAGGTCTCTCAATGCCAAAACTAGAACATCAAATAAGTGAAATGTACCAGTAATGACATTTGGGGCTACTGCTTCTTCACAGGCCCTGACAACATATTGCCTCACTAGTGTATGAGCTCCTAACCTTGTCCCCTGACTAGTATTAGGTTGATTCCCTCTGCTCTATCTCTATCCTCTACCTTGAGGTGTTACTATAGATGCTTGACTATGGGTTCCTTTTGGCTATCTCTGAGGACACTTTCTCTAGTAATGATCTCAGGCTCTAAAAGTAAAGTACTCTCCCTTTCTACTCAACCAATATTGCCCCCAGTGTCTCTTATTGTAAGTATTACAAGTCGGGGGTCTAATCCCATTAGCTGCTGGTACTGGAGCACTAATGGCTCGTGAGGGTGGTTAAGGCCTAATTGTAAAAGTTTACTAGACCTTTAAGATTGAGTCTGCCTCTATGCCTAGCACACTAACTGAGGTTGTGACTGTGCCTTTCTTTATCTTTTACTACCACTTGGGGCTACACTAGACTACCCAGTAGTGGACTGTCTCTTCTTCTAAAAGAAATCCTTCTTCTCCAGTACCATTTCTTCCATATTATATGCTAATGCTACTATTACTGCAAAATCTGTAACTAGGTTAGCTATTTGCATTCTCAGTTCCATATTTAACCCATTCAAAAACCTCTTACATTTCTCCTCTTCATTAGGGATAAACTCTTTGGCAATCATTCTAGTGAAATCCTTTTCATACTCTGATACTATTCTCTGACCCTATCTCAGATCCAAAAACTCTCGCCTCTTTTTATCTTTGTATGAGTCTAGAATATATCTCTTTCTAAACTCTTTTAAGAAAAACTCCCAAGTGAGATTTATTGTTTCCTTCCTCTTCTTAATGGTATCCCACTAATGAAATTCTTTTTCTTAAAAAAGAGAAGTTGTACACTTCAAACTTCCTTCCTCAGTATGCCCCAGTTGTTCTAGGATTCTAAGGGTTCTCTCTAACCAGTACTCTGCTCGATCTACATCATCCTTCTTTGTACCTAAAAAATCTACAGCTCCCATCTTTTAAATTCTCTCTAAAGGTGTCTTTTGTAAAGGAGCTTAGGGTAGAAGAGGTATTGGAGGTGGAATAATAGCTGCTGAACTATGTCTTAGCAAATCCATTATCTGTAGTAATAGTGCCAAAGATTCTCATGTTTGTAGTTATGCTTAGGTTTCGATATGGCTGTACTGCTAGCACCCCCTTAAACTGTTGTAGGGGCATAACTAGCCACTTCCTTTCCCTAATCTTCCAATATTAGATCACTCATCTTGATTAACTATAAAAGGAACAGGACTTATCAACATTTTAGCAGTGTAGTAATTAAAAAAAACCAACCCTAAACACCAACACTCATGTAGGACACCTAGCAACATATAACCTATGCTCTGATACCACCCAATGTGATATCCCCTACTAGATTCCTAAAGAAACCCAATAGGTGATGCACTTCTTACCAGGTCACCCGTCCTAAAATTGCTCCAGGTTTGCACTCCTTAACACTTATAGACTGTTTTATAACTTTATTAAATATTATTTAACTTCTTAGTCTATCCCTTAACTATGCTTATATGAGGTATAGCAAACCTAAAAAACCATTTGATAGACACTCAACATATTTACAGAAAATTAGGCAGGACAACGGCAACTTAGGTGACATTTTAAAATTTTTTTACCTGTACATGCACTTATAATATCATTTTTTTTTATCAATCTACCCTTATTTAGACCCTTCTAGTCCCTTTAGTAACCTTATCACATACCAGTAACCACTTATAGTCACATAGGACCTCAGGCCCATAATCATTAGAAAACCCCAGAAATAAATCATTCAAATAAACGGCTTGTTTATATACATCACACATACTCTTTATATATACAAACACTAGCAGCTTCTAAGCATTCTAAAACTATAACCTACAGTGCTTACTAAACATAAAAAAACACATTTATATACCTTTCATTGTCTGTACTGCTACATGGTAGGATCTTTAAGGCTGGACTATTTATCTCTGCAACTTGGGCACTAAAACACTGGTACGTTGAGTATAAAACTCAATGGTGAATCCAATGCATTAAAATATGTCATATATAAGCACTCAGATGTAATAACTGGCTATAATTGTATAAATGCAATGTAGAGATTAAATTCATGTAAGTGACATTAATTCCAATACTCCGTCTCTCGCATTTAATTATAATTATGCCACTATAGTATTTTTAATCAATTTAATCATTCAATGATTTGACATCAACTAGGTTTGTACATTAATTTAATTTAATTTAATAGGCTCGACTACATAGACTACACCTAAAGACATTAGACCAAGAAGGAACTAAAAAATTGTGCAGTGGCCCATATTTTGGACCCCTACCACTGCATCGACCTAGTTTGATAATGAGGATTAGTTCACTTGAACCCCTCAATACCAAATAGGGGATAGTAAGGATCAGTCTGTAGACCTCCCAATATCCTAATCAAACCAACAGCAAGTAACTTTGTGGATAGCAAGGATCAGCCCATAGACCTCCTAATATCCAAATAATCATCAGGAAATAACTCCAATGGATAGTAAGGATGAGTTTGTAAACCTCCTAATATCCAACAAATTATCAACAATTATCTAGCAGCTACTAATCCCTAATTGACTAGTTAACCCATCCAGTAGATGTCTGACTAATAGGCTATCTTCATGTCTACTTATTTATTAATCATCATTTTATAATATTTAGAAATGAATAATAGACATTCATGAATTTATTTTGATAGTTAAAATTTGACTTAGACAATTACAGGTTATTTTTTATCCTACCGGACAATTACGGGTCCATTTTTCTAAACCAATTTAGGTCACTTCCTTAGGCATATTTAGGTCCACTTTAAGTTTAATCTAGGTCATTGCTTTAAGTTCAATTATGTCCAAGTCCAAAGCCATTTCTAGTGCCTAATCATTAAGTCATTTTTTAGAGATAGTCATAGGTCATTTTCCCAAATTCGTACACAGTTATAGGTTTGTAGCCTCAATTCACTAGGCATCTTTTCATGCCAATTCACTTTCTATTAAAAGCTATTTATCATGTCATGTCATCAATCTCATAATGCCACTAACATTGGCCTAAATTGCCATTCCAAATTGTCATACACATATGGTTCAAATGCCATTCAAGTTTGAGCTAGTTTTATGTCACTTTTGCCTATGCTTTCTAAGTCCATTTCTAAGCCCTTTAAGGTACCAATTCTTAGTAACACTTTCCATACTCAACTAACCATTTTACAAGCCATATTTCTATACATGTTTTCATATACTTCATGCTAGTTTTATACCATCATTACATGCTCATGATATAATTCTAAACAAGTATACTACTTACCATAACATGCCATACTTACAATGCTAGCCTAAGGCACACCTCTTGGTCAAACATGGTTAATAGCCATTTTCATGCATTTTTCCATAGATTATCATACATACACATCCCATATCACCATGCTAGCATATATATTCATGCATACACCTCATATCATGCATGTTGTTCCATTGTACAACCATTACATGCCTTGGCCACACATACCATGCTATGTCACACAACCATTCCTACATTTTCTTATCAATTCTACCTACACACACTATCCATATGCCAACCATACTAGTTTCCATCAAGTATACCATTCATACACATATTATACATGATTCACTTACTAGGGTCCTTCATAGAACCTCTTAACCATACCACCCATTATCCAAAACCATGCCTTTTTCCTCTATACACATACACATACACATATCATAAAATCCCATCACATACATTTCATTTATCATCACATGCACTAACATTACATGCCATAACACACCATACACATATACACCCTTTAGAGCAAAATGAGGCTATACCCCTACCACCATTCTTTCCACCAAACAATCCCTTAAATCTTTCATTTATCATGGAATTAACATTAATGAAGGCTTAATTCACTATTACACATACACTAACCATCAAAATTATGAATTCCATACAAGGTTTCACACACAAATCATACATGAATAAACATGGCATGCCTCAAATTCACTAAATTCATATACCTTATCACCTTGGAAGCTTTTTCTACACCTTAACACCCTTACTCCCCTTGTTGAACCTTATTTCCCTTTACACCTACATACCCATAGACAAAGCTTAGAAAAATCACCAAAAATCCCACAAGCCTCCATTTGTAATTATATGAATATGAGGGGTTTTAAGATGATGAAATACCTAAGGGAATAAAATAAAAAGGGAAGAAAAGCACCTACATGCAAAATTGATTCTTTAAGCTCTCTTTTATGTACACTTAGGCTGCTTTGAACTTTCTTGAATTCCATGGTCAACTATGGCTGCCAAAACCTTTAAAGACCAATTCCAAACTAATCAATGGAATTTTTGGCGATAATTTGGTGTGGAATTAAACTTGAAAAGCCATGAAAATGAAGGGGAGAAAAGAGGAGTGGCGTTGAGTAAGGGAGAAGAAAGAAGGAGAAAAATGGTAGAGGGGTGAGTGGGCTTTACTAAGTGGGTGCTTAAGTGGTGTGAGGGGGTATTTATTGTGGGCATGGATAGCTCGAATGGTGACGCTTGTCACTTGAACTTCCCAAAAATGGTTGGTTTTGGCTGAAATTTTGGGAAATTTTAAAACATTGCTCGAACCTCTAAAAATCATTATGCTTATTTTAAAACTCCTTGACTAAGCCTATTTAGGCTCTTATAAAATTTTACAGCGAAATTCCCTCGATAGGATAGCTAACTAACTTCCTTATTTTATGTGCATACCTCAAAATATAAGAAGATTAGTAAATGACCTCAAAATTTAAAAATTCCTTCACCAATAGTCTAAGGGGGATTTTTAACCTTTAAGATATGGTATTTTTAGGTCCGTTTGAGCACATCCTAGGTCATTCGTAGTCCAAGTCCATCTAAGCTTAAGGCCTACTAGATTTTGGCCTAAAATAATTTATTAGTTATGCTAAATCTTTAAATTAAGTCATTTTCATCATTTTATGGCTAGTTAAAGTTTTATGACCAGTATGCCCTGCCTCGATCCCTATGAAGGTGACCCCGCACCCCGAGCACACTTTCTAAGCCTTTATGGTACTATTCATAGAGCCTTAACTTATGACCGTTAAAATGAAATGGGGTATTACTGAACATGTAGGCAAATGCTTCATATGTCAACAAGTAAAAGCCAAGCACCAGGTGCCTTATAGATTGCAACATGTTAAGATTCTAGAATGGAAATAGGAATAAATTACTGTGGACTTTTGTGATAAGATTGCCTATCACACCTAAGAAAAAGGACTCAATGTGGCTTATAGTGGACTAGTTAACAAAGTTAACCCATTTTATCCTAGTAAGAATGGATTACTCCTTAGATAAGTTGGCAGAATTATATATTAAAGAGATAGTGGGGCTTTACGAAGTTTACATGTCTATTATTTTAGATAGGGATTGAGGTTTACTTTTTGGTTAAGAAACACTAGGAACTAAATTAAAATTTAGTACAACATTTCATCCTCAAACAGATGGATAGTCAAAGAGAGTAATTCAAGTACTTAAGGATATGCTAAGAAGATGTGTGCTTGATTTTGTACGGAGTTAGGAAAAGTATCTTCCATTTGCAAATTTTGCTTATAATAACAGTTTTCAAGCAAGGCTTAAAATGGCTCCATATAAGGCACTATATGGAAGAAAATGTCAAACTCTAGTGTGTTGGATAGGGTTGAGTGAAAATAAGCTTGAAAGGCTAGAATTAATAAGAGAAGTTGAGGAAAAAGTGAAAATCATTAGGGATCAACTAAAAACTACATTGGACCATCAACAGTCCTATATAAATCTTAAAAGAAAGATGATAGAATACTAGCCAGGGGATAAAGTTTTTCTTAAAATTTCTCCTTAGAAGAAAATGCTCTAGTTTGGAAGGAAAGGCAAATTAGCTCGGAGATTCATATGACCATTTGAGATAGTGTCACGAGTAGGGCCAATTGTATATAAATTAGCATTACCCTTAGAGTTAGAAGAAGTTCATGATGTATTTCATGTTTTCATGCTGTGGAGATACACGTTTAACCCCTCTCACATTCTTCAAATGGAAAAAGTTAAATAACCTGATCTTACATATGAAGAAGAACCTATAACAATTTTAGATAGAGAAGCTAAATAGTAAAAAACAAAGCAATCCCCCTAGTAAAAGTTTTATTGCAAAATCACAAGGTAAAAAAGGCAACATGGGAGATCGAGGCCTCCATGCAGTGGTAGCACCCCGACTTATTTTCTTTAGGTATTTAATTTTATTTTAGGGATGAAATATCTTAAGTGGGGGATAGTTATGACACCTATAGTACTCTATAATTACAAATAAGCTAGCAAGCCAATTAATGTGAATGTACAGGAATTCAGACAAGAATAAGGAATGAGTTAGTGAAATTTAATTAAGTTATTTATTAAAATTACAAGTAAATATAACAATAAATAACAGATATTAGTAAATAATAAAAATAATAATAATAATAATAATAATAGTAATAGTAGTAATAATAATAATTATATATATAATGAAGGAATGAAAATTATTTAGATAGCCATATTTACATGAAAAATTAACTTAAAATAAGTTGGTAAAATTTGCTAGAAATCTCAGGTAGCAACTAAGAAAAAGAAAAAAACTGACTTAATATGTAGATTGAATTGTTAGAAAGTTCGATTGGTATAAGGATTGAACAAAAAGAAAAGAAAGAAAAAGAAAAGGAGGAATAAATATGCTAGAATAATAAAGAAAACATAAAGTGACAGATGTTTAGCCAAAGAATTGTAAAATAGTAGAATTTAGAAATAAAATTCCAGTAGAAAAAAGAAAAATAAGGAGCAGGTAGATAGTAAATCAATGAGGTAAGCTCTAAATTTATGTTGTGGGCTATTTGGGTCTATGATATAAGTAAGGAAACTTTCTTACAGGCATTAAATAGCCCTACTACTACTCATACAATATAGCTAATAGTGCAAATGTTGCCATAATTACAACTACTATGCACAGGTAACAGGTCGCATATTGGTGCACTAGGATCTCTATGAGTATTTATAGTTAGGGAAGTGAGGGAATAGGTGGAACCTTATTGCAGTTCTTTGCAAGCACACTGCTGGCACTTCACAACACTGCTACTGTAGCTACTAGCCACAAACAGTGAAGGCTATAATAGTAATTATAGTAGAATGGCTGCTACTATGATTGCTAAAATTGAATAGAAGGTGTAGTAATGCATGCAATAAGTTTAGTAGCTAATGCGATGCTAACGATATGGTATTTTACTATGAAGAAGTGTGGACAACAGCTTATAAGAGTGGCCATAGGCATTGTTCTATTTATGATGACTGCATTAAGACGGTAATAATAGTTTGGGGAATGAAACTAATTGATTTTATAATAACAATAGTGATGGTGCAGGAGAATAAAGCTAGTAAAGGATCACTTTGAAAGGAATGAGAGAGAGAATAATAAATTATAGGTCTAGAATTAAGTTTAAGCAACATCTAAAAATATAGCTTTAATGAATAGAATTCTTGAATAAACTCTTATTTTGTGTGTATAGATGACAAAAAGGAAGGTGATTTGATTCAAGCAAAAGAGAAAGGAAAGGATTAAGCAGTAGCATTTTCAGTATATACTACCTTATCTCCTAATTTCACTAACAAAATTAATCTCTTAAGCTATTTAATTTAGTTATTCTTAATAAATTATTTTCTTTAAATTGATAAATATGCTTTATCAACTTGATATTTTATAATTACTCATAGTATTGTACTGAGTATATGTTTGTTCTTAAATGTTTACATATAGATAGTTTGTTCATAATCAATTTATAGTGTATGTTTTAGTTATAATAATGTTTATGTTTTTATATATAAGCCTTCATACATGAGTAATATGGTATGCTAAGGTTACAAACCCAATAATTTACAAATAGAATTAATGACTAAGGCACTTTTATGATTATAGATAACATCTCAAATACCTCAGTTAGATTAATTATATACATATAATGCTTATTATTAGTTATAATATATAAAGTTATATTAGGAAAATAAAGCCACAAGACATAGGGAATATTATAGAATTTCATTGATAAGAATTAATGAATATAGTTTTACAAAGCAAGAAATGATCTTAGAAAAAAACTACTTACACTTAGAGCAAAACTAATGCTACTAGTCACAGGAATAATATTGTACTAAGTTTAACAAGTTAAGTAAATGTGAGTTAATAGCATTATAAAGATGAAAGCATTATACATATTTTTTAATACAGCTAAACTTAAGAGATTTAAAACTTAGACCCAGAGCCTTAGGTAAACATTACAAAATCTAAGTTAAGGTAGCTTTGGCATGTTAGAGAGGGATTTTTGTGTATATCTGTGATAGTTGACAACTCGACATGAGTGCCATATGAGCTATTTACAGTTGAAAATGGTTGAGGCCACTAATACTTTTTAGCTTATAAATATTTTTCAGCTTATAGTGTAGAGATGGTAGGGTAATGGGCAAGCCTATCCTTGTCACCAATTTTACAAGTTACAACTTTTTAGCCCTATTTACCCTTTTTTGGGTTATTTTAGGAGTGTTACCCTTAGCTCTAGACAACCCTAGAAAAATCAGCTTTAATAATGAAATTAGAACTTATAAATTTGAATTATACATGAGTAGTTAGTGATTAAATGGCAATAAGACATCTATATGTTAAAAACTATTTATAATAGAGAATGATCATAATTATGGATAGATGTTATATGAACAAAATTATCTAGTTGAAAATGCTAGATAAAAGAGAATAATTTATTAGCAAGTTCCTAAGATTTTATGCTAAGATAATGTAGTTTAATCATAATTGAGTGTATTAGTTATTATTGGTTCATTGTATGAGTACTTTACCATAAGCCATGTAATGTAATACTCGTAAATTTTTTATGTTATAAATAGTACTTCTCGAATAGTGAATAGTGTGTCCCTAGACCCGGGGTGTATTAATTTTATAGAAAGGAATTATTAATTATAACATAATTATGGGTCAAATTTAGAATGAAATTAAAGTCATTTAATGGATTAAAATTGTTTATAAAGTTTTGCCCACAGTGTCCTAGGAACAGTAACCTAGTTAAAGTTGAACGATAAAATATTTTTAAAATGCTAAAAATCTAAAAATAACATAACTTGATGGTTAAAAATTCTAACTAAGCTAATGACACTGAGTTTGGAATTTTCTAACATCAGGACATAATTAAATAGAATTAATTAATAAAATATTAGCCTAGAATAAATAGTTCCTCCTAAAGAAAAATTATGATTTTTATGAGACATTTAAATGATTTTTTTTAATTAATGGTAGTAAGAAAAAATAAAATTGATGCATATAGCTCATAGAATGAATTTTTAAGTGAGTTTTATGTGGGATTTAATAATGGCCCTTGGATTGTCATGTGGCACCCCATCCTACCATCCATTCTATACTTAAAGATGGACTTTAGACTATTTAAAATGATCTTCTTCTTTTCCCTTTTCCACTTAAGCCGATGCCATAACCTCTTCCCTTTCCCTCTTCTTTTTCTTTTTCCATACCCAAATTAAGCCTTTTTTTACAAATTAAACCTACTAAATTTATCTTTGCCACTTACTAACACATATTTTGAATTTTCTAAGGTGAAAATGGCTATTTTTATAGAAAAATAAAAGGAATTGATGGAGAAAGGGAAAGGCAAGGCTTAAGTGGTGATTTTAAAGAGTTTCGAATTGTAAGTAAATTCAATGAAAGATGTGTTGTATTTTATTTATTTGCATCATTAAAGTGTGGGCATGTGTATGGAATAGGTGAAATGTGTATGTATGCGTGTAATTATGTATGGTGAATGTATGAATATGGTATTTAGATGAATATGAACATGTATGAATGGAGAAAAGAATGAAAAATGATATTTATATATGTGTGAGTGAAGTGGCCAAATGGTATAGTAATGGTGTATGAGTGTGTACATGGGTGGTTAAAAGTAAATGACACATAAATAAGC
>CANXYI011328504.1:0-12854 GCA_948208565.1 Hura crepitans | reverse complement strand
GCTTTTAAGTGTTAAAAGGACAATATATTTGAACATTAGCTAACCAAATATAAGGGCTTGTTGAGTCTTATAGACTTGGCCTAGATAGGCTAATGTGTAGATGAGCATAAACCATATTTGGGCTTATGCGCACTTCCTAATTCAAGGCCTATTTCATATGCTTTTAAGGGTTGAGCTAGGTTAATTTTTAATGGTCAATAATTTGACCAAATAGGTTTCAAATAAGTATAAAAATTAGACTCTTTATGATTAGATCACTTATAGCCACCACATGTATAGCCCTCTTACATGCATATAACTTTTTCTTTCTTCTTTATTTACGCCAATTCCTTACTAGCACATAGGAATTCATATAGCCCTTCTCCTCTAGTTTCTTGGGTGGATACCTTAAAGGTGATCCCAATGAGGAGCACTATGGTTTGTAACAACCTGGTGAGGTAAGTAGAAGGAAGGAATCACGTGTGCTCAAAAGTAACCATACATACCACAAATGCTATTATGTTCTTTATTAACTAAGAATTTTGAATCTTTTAGATCCATTATCTTTGTATGGTTTCATAAAAATTTTAATTATTTTGTTACATATGTATGTTGAAAAAAAAATTGGTTGTGACACCCCTTACTCAGTTAGGTCATCAAACTAGATGAAGAACACCACATAACAAAAATCTAGCTTTATGTCTAATAGATAACCAATTTAGAGTTATTATGTCAAAAATCTAGTAGCATAATAGTTGTTCAGTAGCATTATCCAAAATTTTAAACTCTAAAAAAATGCTTGTGACACCCTTTACCTAATCCGATCATTAGACCTAACAAGGAATGGCACACAACCATCTGACATAGACATATCATATTTATTTATCATTTAGGCTCATCAAAGTCATAACTCAAGTAGTTGAAATTTCCACATTGCAAATCTAGCATTATAATAGCTCTCCAGAGAAATAACCCAATTATTAACCTATAGAAAATACACTTCTATATAAACATACTCATCACTCCCTAACTCTAAATCCTTTCGATCCTCTCAACACAATCAACAAGTCTAAGTGACAACTATTATCACCATAATTTCAAACCATATCTCTTTCATCACACAATTACACATATATATACTTACATCATATGTACATAAAATTATTAAGTGACAAAACTTGATAGAGACTTTTTTTAGGACCTAGTACCCTTAGTTACATATGAGTGCTAATAAGATAGAAAAGTATGCCCAAATAGGAAGGTTGATCATTACACTATGATGCTAAGGCTAATCTGCAACTATTTATCTCCTACCTACATATTAGAATATGATGTGCTAAGCATAATGCTTATTAGTGTAGTCAATAAAATATATATTAAGGAAATAAACACAAAAATATTCAAATATGTTAATCACACAAGCATGCCATATGGACTATAATATAAGTATATGTACACATAGCTATAACGCATGTAGATGCCTAGATTTTTGGCTTATGATAATAACCAGAGATAAGCTTAAGCAACAAGGCAAGGAACCTAGAACCCATGTCTACAAGGACTAACCTAGTGTAAGTCCACATGAACTTGATGCCATAAGGTCTACACCAATTAACCAAGACCTAGACTATAATAGTAGGCTTATAGCCTAACGGTCTACTCAGACAAGCAAAAGCCCATATCCCTATAGACTATAGTAGGCTCAACTTAAAACTAGGCCTAAAGCCTATAAATTGCCAAGGTGGATTGAAAGCCTAGGTTTGCATGACTTTATCACCCAAAGTTTATACAGACTTGCTAACAAAAAGCTTCCAAAAGAGTGAACTTCCTCTTTAAACTCTATCTCCTAATCCTATAATGACTCTGCCTCTTTTGTATGGTAGTGCTACCCACCAAGCTTATAAATACCCTTTTCAAGAGAGAAAGAGGGGAGCAAAAGAGCCAAGAAAAAGGTAATTAGTAAGCGTTTAAACTATTGTTTTGAGAGCCAAAAGTGGACTCCAAAGTAGGATTAATCTTTCAGCCTTTAGCCCACACTCAAAATTATCTTCTTTCTAAAAAATCCAACCTTTTGCATTATTACTTAAAGCTTATTTACAAGGTAAGATCTAAGGCTCATCTTGTTCATTCATCTGGTTATACTATCTCTATGAACTGATGATCTCCCATGATTAATTTTCATGTGAGGAGATTCCATGTAATCCCTAAGTTGATTAAAGAAGTAGGTTAATGTTCCATACTATTTGCATTTTTTTAATCATTCATTAAAATTTTATAATCATTCTAGAATTGACATTCTAATTGTACAGACTTACCTTGAAGTATGATATGGTCCACATGAACTAAATATATTGATATGTGTGCAATCTAAAGTCCGTGCAAACTCTTATTCAAGACTATTTCCTATTTGCTTTGTATGCTACATATTATACTTACCATGATTATGTATATTTATGTTGCTATATTATATGATTATTCAATTCCTTAATACAAATATTGTTGGTATGTTAGAATTAATGTAGACTCCACACATACTCCCTTTCAAGAGGATCAAAGTTCATAGAAATGATAATGTTTTGTATATATTTGTCGCGGTTTGTAGTCCACACAAACTCCCTTTCACGAGGAGTGTAATCTGCATGAACACAAGTTCTGAGTCCCGATCCTTATAAATATTAGTATTTACTTCCATGTATTCCTTTGTATAATGAACTTGTTGTTTTTTTAGTGATAATGATCTTCTAGGCATGTATCATAATCATCTATGTTTGTATCAAATGATTATAATTCTATTAAGCACTGTTCTTTGGTCCTCACATATCACCATTTGGTGTTACTAACCTTTTTTGTGACTTGTGAAAAAGTGGACATTCTTACTAGATTAGAAGTTTGAATAGATAATATTAGCCATGACAAGTTGTAGTCCACATATACATAGACCGAAAGCCTTACCTAGTTTGCACGGACTCGATGATGCAGAGACGAGACTTAATACTTATTCTTTATTTGATTATTTTTTTGTACTTCTTATTCTCTTGATTATTTTGGGTTGCAGCAGGTAGTTTAATAACTCATTTTACATGCCAAAATGCATCACACAAATGGTTTTCTACCTAATTAATTGGTGTTTCCTTAATAAAATAGTTTTGAGTTTTGCTTAATAAAAATCACATGCAAAATGTAGTTTAACAAAGGAAAATCTCCTAATGATGGCAGTTAGGCAATTACTGCTAATTCCTATGGATTTAAGGATAGTCAGGTCAAACAACAACTAATGAATGACTCTATTTCTAGATGTCACCGATGCTTCTTATATATTGTAAATACTACAACTTATTTTTCTTAGTGAAAAGGTGACATAAATACTTTAAATAAATGCTTGCTAGCATGAGAAGGGATTAGTAAACAATCCAATATAAAGGAAGGTATATTATTAGGGCATAAATAAGATCTAATTTTGAACCCTTTCTGGGCAAAAGATAAGTGGTCTTGGTTTAGAGCTAGGTGGTGACTCCAAACACTAACTGCCTCATCCCTAATAAAATACATTAAATCTACAATGGCGACTCCACTGCTGACTAAGAATTGAATTTGAAGTTCCTAAATAATATACCTTCTAATATTCTAATTTTATTAGTCCCATACATTTCAATCTATATAAATTGTGTCCCTTTTTTACCTTAGAAGATGTTATGAGATATAAACCAATTTTTCATCCGAGAATGGAGAATTACTAGCATATCCATCACTTAAAAGCCTTATGCCATTGGGTATATGAATTGGTGAACTAACTAGTCATTATTATCCTTAATTGGAAAGACCTATTAGGAGGACCCTTGCTTGTTAAAATAGTAAAGCCTTCTCAGGCCAAACTATAAGCCTATATAGTCAAGCTTAAGCAACTTCCCTAAGGTTCTATAACCCTAAGAGTTTTGCGATTACATTATCATTGCTATGTGGGTCTATTACATTTAACCTTATTTGAAGTGGGGCCAAGCCTATTGTGTTAGAATAGGCCCAGCCTAATTTTACCTCAAAGAAGACTTAAATGTCATGAGCCATTGTACATGCATGCACTTTAAATAAGAGAGCTCATTAGACCAAATTGGATTTATAATCGAACATATACATCCCTAGATGAAGCTTAGGTAAGCCAATTTAGGAAAAAATGGTAAGACTGTAATGCCCGTGTTTTGAGGCTCTGTGAACAACACCACTAAGTCTAAGAAGTGTGCCTAGGGTGCTGGGCTACTTACATGTAAATTGAGGTAGTGGCACTAGTAATGAAACTTCGAGGGGCTTTAAATTGAAAAAAAGGTAAAATTTAAAATTTTTAGTGAAATCAATAATTTATTTCAGACTGTAAGCTACCCATCTATGCAATAAAAATTTTTCAGTCGGGGAATGATTCGGGACATGCCTGGATGGACACAAAAATATTTGACCCTGAAGCTTAAAAATTCCATTGAGTCCTTTAGTGAAAGAATTTTTGAATTTTGAGGTTGTTTGCAAACTCTCATAATTTTTTAGGTTGGCATGCAAATCGAGGTAATCCAAAAACCACCTAATTGATAGAATTTGGCTGTAAAAATTTATAAGCCGACAATGGGGATTAAAATATGAATTTTAAAATAAATGGTGTAAACTTTTAAGGTCCTTATAAATTTTTATGAATTTCAAAAATTCTATCAAAAATTAAGCCATTTCCGGATGGTTCAGATGGTTATGGGACCTGTCCGTATCATACCATTTGGCTTAAGGAACTGCCAAGTTGCATATGGCCTTGAAAAGTGGATAATTCCACTTAAACAAAAAATAAAATTTCCTTCCCCCTTGCTACCAGAAATCAAGGCCACTTTTAAGGGGAATCACCATTTTCACAATCATCCTCAAACCATTTCTAAAAGTTCTTAATTCTTAAATTCATTCTTATGTGTTAGGGAGCTAAGGGAAAAGCAATCACATCAAAAAGGAGCATCCATGAATTAATTAAAAATCTTGAAAGTTTCTTGGCCAGAAGTTATCCAGTAAGTGTACAATGTGAGTTCTATAGCTTTTTCCTTGAATTTCCTTGGCTCTTTTAGGCTATTAATGGCTATTTAGGATGCCTAAGGTCTATTACCATGTGGTTTAATGGTTTTTGAGGAGATTTAAGAAGATAAAAGCTTGAAACAGAGGAGGAAAGGCTTTCGTGGAAGGGCTAGAATTAGGGTTTTGGAAGTTTAATGTATGGAATCCTCTTTGCTTGAGTGTAAGGTAAGTGAATTCAAGTATTCACTTTATGCCCCTGAATTTAGTAGCTTCTCTTTTGGCTTAAGAATGGATTAAACAAATGAACTAGCTTAGATAGGTAGTTATATGGAAGTGTTATAGTATATGGTTTAATGGAATGTAAATTGAATGGTTATTTAATTAAAAGAAATGAAGTTACTGTTAGACTCTTAGTTGGCCTAGAGGTGTGCAAGGATGTTGGTGTGTGTTTATGATGCTTGATGTATGAATTAATGGTTATGGTGTTGATATGTGATGGAATAACTTAAAAATAGGTGGGAAATTACATGATTGGCATGAGGTGTATGTGTAGCCAAGAGCTTATCTCATGCTTGTGAATTTGTATTGTTTGATCAAGTGATCCAAATTAATATTTGAGGTTGGCAATACATGTACATTAGGCCTATGATGTATGAATTCATGATATGGCATGTAATAAGATTGGTTAATGCATAGAGGCATGGAAACCTAGTTATGGTCGAGACATACAATGGGATTAGGCTACCTTAAATAGGCAAGAAAAGGTTAATGTCATGTGTATAATATTATGTATGATAAGCATGATAATGAGATCATGTTTTGCTTAGTTCGTTTGGCATAAAATAAGGTAATATATATTCTTAAAGGTAACTTGAAATGTGGTTAATAATTGTCATGAAAAATGAACTTAAACTTGGTTAGAAATAAGGTATGAAAAGTACCTTATAATTTGCCTTTAAGGGTTATGGCTTGTAAATAAATAATGTGCCTACAATGGCTATTATGGTGTGATTACTTGTAGTGGCATGTAAGCCTATGTTTTATCCTTTTAAGTGACCGAAGTGTTGCTAGCTTTAGGCCTGTGAATGTATAAAATAAATGGTGAAAACTGCACTAGAAATAAAGTGAAATAAGCCTTAAATTGATTGTTACAAAGTAAGGAAAGGACCTATAACTGTCCTAAAATAACCATTATCTAAACCCATAATCCAATAGACAATAAAAGGATAATAAATGAAAACTCAATGTGAAATAAAACCAGGGAATTTATGAATTAACTATTGGTTATGATAATGCCTAAAAAAATACTACTATAAAAGTGACCCAAAATTGTCCGGTAGGGCCTATAATAGTTTAGGCTAAAATTTGACTGTCTGATAAAATTAATAACTATCTATTTTTGACTTAAGAATATTATAAAAAGTTAATCAATAAAGAAATAGACATAATTTGAGGTTAAATAGCCCATTAATTAGACACCCATTAGATGGGTTGACCGGTCAACTTAGGCATTTTAACAGCTACTACGCTGTCTATTTTTCATACAAGGCCGAAATAGTGGCAGAGGTCCATATTAGGGCCACTATACTAGTTTGTTGGACAAAAAACTTCCTACCCTCACCACCTATTGCTACTATTAAATTTTACCGGTGTAGTGCCGTAGGTCCTAAAGGGCCACTACACTAATTTGTTGGACAGACCAGTCTGATAGGTAGGCAAAGTCAAGCTATCATAAATATTTAAAATAAGGTTGATACAGTAGTGAAGGTCTCAACGGACCACTGTACTAGTCTGTTAGATAGACTAGTCTGCTAGGCAGACTGTTCCTCAATATTCGCACCTTAGGTGCTATAACTTAATCACGTCAATGCAGTGGTCAGAGTCCAAAATGTGGATCACTGCACTATTTTATTCCCTCTAGATCGAGTGTCTGTTAGTGTTGTCTTTCTAAATAGGCTAGCTGAAATAAATTAAACAAGAACAATATAATTTATCGGTGACATTGAAATATAATATAGGGGTATTTTGGTAATTTTACATGGGCAATATTTATTGGATTAATTATTAAAGAGTATGCGTGCAATTGTTAATAATGATCTTAAAACTCTAACTTACATGATTTAAATTGATTAATTGGATAATTTACGAATAGAAATACCTATAGGGGCAATTTGATAATTTTACATGTTAGTAACCTAGGTGCTTCCTTTAAACCAAAGTAAGATAATGCTATGATTACATATGCCTAAATAAACTATTGGACATGTTTTAAATGCTTGAATTCACCACTGAGTATATTATATACTCAGTATACCTATTTTGGTTTGCTGGTAACCAAAATAAGGATGTAGCCTAGTAAAGTATGCATGAAGTTCTGAGTTTATTCATCAGAAGGTGGATAATGTACATTTTGTATAGTTTTACACTCTATGTACTTAGGTGGGAAATGAGTGTTATGTATATAAGGGACATCAGATGTAATTATATGAGTACGCTATGCTGTAATAAACTAGTTACTAATCTTTTTGAATATGTATGGCATGATTTGATATTATATGAGCTTGAGGCTCTAATTTTTGTTTTCTCTTGATTGTGGCTTGAGGCATGTGTTGTTATTTAATAGAATGGCGATGTTAGGTTGATACCTGAGGGACCAGAAGGGTCTAAGAGATGTGAGAATATGTTCTAGAAGTGTTTTACAAGTTGAAATTTTTGGGATAGTGACCCAGGCAGCCGTTATGCTGTTAGACATTAGGAAAAACTTGACTGACTTGAAATTACTTTGTATTGGCATGAACATGATGGTATGAACCTAAATGAACTATATGAACAAATAGTACTGGATTTTGGAGTCAGATAGGATTAAGTAGTATCGAATAAGTAAAAGTTAAATGAATGACCATGGGAGCAATTTAAGGATGGGTGACCTAGCGAGAACTACACCACTTATTGAGTTTCTTTAGGAATCCAGTAGTGGGTGTTACATTTTATGGTATTAGAGGCTAGTTTAATGTTCCTAGGTGAAGTACATGAGTGCAAGTGTATAAGTTTCAAATTCCTTTGAACTATTATGTTGTATGAGGCTATTAAGTTAATCCTTTAGTAGTAAGCACATGGTTGATAAGGTACCCAAAGGAAAAGCTGAGGAAGTGGCTAGTTTTACACCTACTACTGTATAAGGGGCAATCAATACATCAGTGCCTAAACCTAGTGATATTGCATAGTAGCCACAGCCATAAGTGCCTAGTCAACAACAGGCAGAGGCATCTCTTGCTTTGTTACAACAAACAGTAAATTTGCTCAGAAATAATTCTACTACTGCTACTACTACTCCACCTCCACCTCCACCTCCACCTTCTCCATCTCTAGTACCACCTCTACCACTAACTCCTCCATAAAAGACTCCTTTAGAAAGGCTAAGGAAGATAGAAGTTATTGCTTTCTTAGGGAGGAGGGAAGATGATGCTGCCAAGGCTGAATATTGGCTAAACAAGAACATTTAAAGTCTTCGAGTAGTTAAACTCTATAGAAGTAGAAAATCTATAGTGTGCCACTTATCTTTGGTAGCAAAAAGCTTATAACTAGTGGAACACTATCAAGAGAATGAAAGTACTTGTAGAGTTGACTTGGGATTTTCTTCTTATGGAGTTTAGGAAGAAATACATAGTTGATTCCTAAAAGGATAAGAGGAGACAAAATTTCCTAGATCTGAAGTAGGGAAAGAGAATAGTGTTAGAATATGAAAAATATTTTACCAAACCCTTGAAGAATGCTAAAGAGTTCATTCCCAATAAGGAAGGGAAATGTAAAAGATTCTTAGGAAGACTAAATGTAGAGTTAAGGATATAGATAGCAAATCCCAAAGAGAGAGATTTTGTAATACTAGTGTCAACTGCATATGACATATAAGAAATGATGCAAGAAAAAAGGGATTTCTTCTAGAGGAAGAGGCAGTTCACGATGGGACAGTCCCGTATAGTATCAAGGGATGGTAAGAAAAGGAGAGAGGGTCAGTCACATACACAATCTTAGCCTAGGTCCTAGTATTAGATAGGGTATCAGGGGAAGAGATAGGTATAGACCTAGAGGTCTGGACAAGCCTCTATGGGTAGACCTCAATTACCTCATTGAGCTAATAGTGCTCCTAATACAGGGGTAATAGGAATGAACCTCCCCTTTGTACCACTTGTCAGAAGAAGCATTAAGGGTAGTGCGGAGTAGGGAGAAGAGGAGGGTGTTTTCATTATGGTGCTAGAGACCACTATAGAAAAGAGTGTCCTTAGAGGTAGGTAGAGGGTGCTAAGACACAGGCCTCTAATATTGCACTTTAGAATAGATGTCAGAGGTAAAATAGAGGAGAGCGGCCTAATGCTAACTAGGGTACCAAATTTAAGGCTTATACTCTAGCTAAGCAGTATGTTGTGAGAGCCAGAGAAGAGGCTACAGCACTAAACTTCATAACTAGTACTTTATATTTATTTGATGTTCCATTTTTGGCTTTGAGAGACCATGGTTCTACACATTCATAAATATGTACTGCACAAGCATAGAATAGGGGGTTAGAGCCTAAACATGTTGATATAGACATTAGAGTTAGTAATCCTATAAGGCAGTGTGTGGTTGTGAACATGGTGTCTAAGTAATGCCCTCTAGTGATTTAGAGGTTTAGATTTTCTACTAATTTGATTGATCTGCCTTTCAATGAGTTTAACTTGATCCTAGGAATGGATTGGTTGACTGAGCATCAAGCCACAATTGACTATAAACATAAGAAGTTGACCCTATAGACTGTAGAGGGATAGATGGTGTTAGTGGATGGTGAGAGAAGTCTTTTGAGTAATCTTATCTCCACTGTTAAAGCATAAAAACTTCTCTAAAAAGGGTGTGAGGCATATCTGGACTATGCTATTGACTTGAATATTTCCTACTTTGATTTGGCACATATTCCAATTATTTTTCGATTTCTTTATGTATTCTTTAATCAGTTACCAAATTTACCACCCTAGAGGGGACTAGATTTCAAATTTGAGGTATATCCTAGTACAACTTTAATATCCATTGCTCCTTATCAAATGGAACTTGCTATATTAAAAAAACTAAAAGTACAGTTGTAAGACCTATTAGATAAAGGTTTTATCAGACCCAGTGTATCTCTTTTAGAAGTACTTGTGTTGTTTATAAAGAAGAAAGATGGGATGCTCATATTATGTATTGATTGTAGGCAGCTGAACAGGATGACTGTGAAGAATAAGTATCCATTGCCTAGGATAGATGGTCTTTTTGATTAGTTAAGAGGTGTAGGTGTATTTTCAAAAATTTATTTAAGATCTGGGTATCACCAATTGAAAATTAAGGAGGCTGACATTCTTAAGATTGGTTTTAGGACTGAGTATGAGTACTATGAATTCTTAGTGATGCCATTTAGGCTAACCAATGCACCAACAGCTTTTTATGGGTCTCATGAATAGAGTTTTTTAGCCTTATCCAGATTAATTTGTGGTGGTGTTCATAGTTGATATTTTGGTGTACTTTAGAAACTATAAAAAGCATGAGTAGCATCTTAGAGTTGTGTTATAAACCTTGAGAGACAAATAGTTGTATGCTAAGCTTAATAAGGAAGTTGCTTTTCTGGGGCAGATAGTTTCAGTAGAGGGAATCAGAGTTGACCCTAGTAAAGTAAAGGTAGTGTTAGAATAGGAACCACCCAGGAATGTAATTAAAGTGAGAAGTTTTCTACAATTAGCTAGGTATTACTAGAGATTTGTAAAAGCATTCTCTATCATTGCCACTCCTTTAACCAGACTGATCAGGAAGAATGTGAGATTTGAGTGGGATGATAAGTGTTAAGCCAGTTTTAAGCAATTGAAGAAGATGTTGATAGAAGCTCCTATCCTAATTCAACTTGAATAGGGTAAAGATTTTACAATATATAGTGATGCCTCAGTGAATAGCTTGGGGTGTGTATTAATATAGGATGGGAAGGTAGTAGCTTATGCTTCAAGATAGTTGAAGACACATGAGAGGAATTATCGTACTCATAACTTGGAGCTAGCTGCTATTGTTTTTGCTTTGAAAATATGGAGGCACTATATATATGGAGAGAAATGCTACATATACATACAACATAAAAGTTTGAAATACCTTTTTACTCAGAAGGAACTAAACTTAAGATAGAGAAAGTGGTTGGAATTAATAAAAGGAATATGATGGCCTAATTGATTACCACCTAAGAAAAAGCCAATGTGGTGGCAGATGCTTTAAGTAAAAAGTTTATGATGATTTGGAAAGCTATTGATGCCAAGTTGCAGTATACTTTAGAAGATGTTGTATTGGTTGAATTACAGGAGAAATAGATTTTAGATAGCAAAATAAGGAAAATTAGATGAAAGAAGAACAATTGGTTCAGATGTCAAGTAAAGCTAAAGAAGGGAAGGCCACAGGGTTTGAGTTGATAGAAGACAGGTGTCTGTATTATCAAAATAGGTTGTGTGTACCTAGTACAGATGACTTGAGGTTACAAATACTAAAGGAGGCATATGAAGCTCTTTACTCCCTACATCCTGGGAGCACAAAGATGTATTTAGACCTGAAGTCTCATTATTGCTGGCCTGGTATAAAAAGAGATGTGGTAAAGTATGTTGCAAGGTGTTTGACATATTAATAGGTGAAAGCTGGACATTAGGTTCCCTTTGGATTGTTGCATCTTACAGCAATATTAAAGCAGAAATGGGAAAAGCTGACTTTATATTTTGTGATAGGTTTACCTTTGACTAGAAGTAAATGTGATGCTGTATGGGTAATTGTTGATAGACTGACAAAGATAGCTCACTTTATTTCGATTATAATGGATTATTCCTTAGAGAAGTAGGCTAAACTATATGTGGATGAGATAGTCAGATTACATGGTGTGCCAATGATCATCATTTCTGATAGGGATCCTCGCTTCACTTTTAGATTTTAAAAGAAGCTACAGGAATCCATGGGCACCATATTGGCCTATAGCATAGCTTTTTATCCTCAAACTAATGAATAGTAAAAAATCATGATATAGATACTTGAGGATATGTTACAAGGATATGCTATAGAGCCTAAGGGTAACTGGGATTAGTACTTATCTTTAGTAGAGTTTACCAATAAAAACAGTTACTAGTCTAGCTTAGGAATGGCCCCATGTGTGGCAGACTATGCAAAACTCCCTTATGTTGGAGTGAAGTTGGAGAAAGTAAGATTTCTAGTGTGGATTTAATCAAAGATACTGAGGAAAAAGTGAAGATAATTAGGGAAAGGCTGAAAGCAACTGTGGATAGACAGAAATCATATGCTGACCTGAAATGGAGAGATATTGAGTATGCAATGGGTGACAAAAGTATTCCTGAAGGTTTCCCCATAGAAAAGTGCTGAGGTTCAGGAAAAAGGGGAAATTAAGTCCTAGATTTATCAGACCCTATGAAATTATAGAAAGGGTCAGACCTCTAGCATACAGGCTGGCATTACCCCCTGAGCTATAATAGATACATGATGTCATCCATATTTCTATGCTTAGCAGGTACATATCATATCCACCATATGTGATTCCAATGGTAGATATTGAAGTACAACCTGATCTAAGTTATAAAGAGGAACCAATTCAAATTTGGCTCATGAAATAAAGCAATTACAGAATAAGTCCATACCATAAGTTAAAGTGCTATGGAGATACATAATACTAAAGAAGCTACTTGGAAGCCAGAAAAGCATATGAAAGCCTAGTATCCTTACTTATTTGCTTTAGGTAATTTTAAGGATGAAATTTTCTTTAGAGGGGAAGAACTATAACCCTTATGTTTTAAGGCTCCGTGAACAAC
>CANXYI011328356.1:0-10210 GCA_948208565.1 Hura crepitans | reverse complement strand
ATCCCCTTGCCAAGGGACCTACTGGCTTGGTGCAGTTGATCAATTATCATCTAGGTTAGATTGAACTAAACATTATGCTCTATGGCCCAAAGCCTATAGAGCTCAGTTCGGTTCACTTGATCGATGCTACCAACGAGTCCCAGATAGCTGACAGTAGAGACTCTATAAAGGTATCAATGGACCAAATCTCTAATAGATGATGCCTTAGTCTAACTAGCATTGTATGTCATGCCACCCTGACCAATGAACTTCCACTACTCATCTAGACTCCTAGGGATCATCATAATCTTATCAACTGGCAACCTAAGTAACTCAGTGAACTGTAGGAAGGACATTTGGTATCTGGTCCCAAGTGTCACAAACTGGATAGTAGACACATCGTCGAGGTGTGCTCATTTAAAGCTAAAGGTATAGAGGAACTCCAGAGTAATAGCAAGGTATATGGCACACCTCCATAAGTAAAACTCTCTCTAGTCCGCCTGTGCTAAAAGCTGGTCAACTCTCTCGAGCACCCCTAAATCAATGAGAGCCTATGTACTCAAATATTAGCTCCCGATTTATGTCACTATGGACAAGCACTAGAATCTCTCTGCCTCATCATGAGTGAGCCATTCGGGTGCAGCCATGTGCTGAGGCATGAGCTAGTAGAGTGGGTAGCTTTGTTGGCATCATGGATGCATGGTTGTATATATAGCGTTTTTTTAGAAGTAGAGGTATAATAATAAAAGTGCAAGAAAATGGAAAAAAAGAAGAAAAGATAGCCTTAAATTGAAAAGGAGAAAATGGTCATTTTTACCAAGGCAAAATGGCTATTTTGACCAATGAAAATGGATGTTTATGAAAATGGCCGTTTTGAAATCCAAAAAGACCATTTACTAGATGCAAAACGATCATTTTTAGCTCTTTCAAAATGCCCGTTTCCATCATGAAAATAGCCATTTTCTTTTAGAAAGTGCCCATTTTCACCCAAAATGCCTATTTTCCTCCTACTGGGCTATAAATGCACTTATGTTTGCATAAATCCTCATGCCACTTGAGTTTTTATACAATTTTGTTCCAATGGGCGACAAATTTCTTTAAAAACTTCATAAGGCTCTCAATATTCCTTCCAGATGGGCAACTTCTATTCTGACGCCTTTTAGTGGTCTAAAATTCATTTGGAGAGTTTGTCTTAATCTGACTTTTTTGAAGGCTACCACCCACTTTTGGGATCTGTAATTCCATGTTTTTTTTTATTTTCTCATCAAGAATTATACCCCCTATCGAAAGAATTTGCCATAATCCTAGGGGCGTCTTATTCATTTGATACACTACCAAGTCATCCCAACTATATTCCACATCACCCCTATGAAGTAGTTAATGTGCTAGGCATACTTCTATCATTGGCTATTAGATGGGTTCCATGACGAGAGTCTATCCCTCTCGCTTCACTTTTAGCCTTTGTTGAATGCTATACTGGCATTCTTTCTCTCTATGCAAGTACATATTTGTTCATCTTTTTCTCTAAGTATTTGATGATTTCATCTAAAGGACCCTTTGGAAATCATCAATTGTTCAGTGTGGTCAATAATCTAATGAAGGGCTTAAATCATTTTCCCTTAATCTTTGCTGAGATAATCCTTGATCTTAACACTATGTAGTCAAGAGAAGTTGATTTCTTCCATGGGAGCTAGCTTCTATTCCATTTTTTTTAATAATAGACTACCCCCTAAGGGGTTTTTACCCTATCCTTTAGTCTATCTTTTGCCTAGAAAGCTTTCTTAAGTTTTCATTCCCAACAAACTTTTGAGGATAGACTGCCCTTATGGGTTTTCACCCTATCATTTGCTTGACTTTTACTTAGGAAGCCTTTACAGGATTTTATTCCTAATAGCTTTTTTTAGGTATAGCTACAAGAGAAGCTTCACCTGTTAGATGACCCTCCCCCTCATGCCCTTGGGTCTTATAGCCTGAAGCATTTGTTGGCTTGTGTCGTCATGCACTGATTCATAGATGTTGAGTGATAGGTTCTTTAGTTGGGTGTCATAATTGATAACAACATAAGTTTCAGGTGTTCTTGGATTCTCTTACAATACGTGCAATGTAGTGATCCATCAGGTTGCATGCCCTTAGTCAATCTTCACAAAGTCACTTTTTACATCCCTGATCGATGTGTGAGGTAGTTTGGTGAGACTCAAAGAATTGTTACTTGCCCATTATCCTTCTGAGGGGGATATTTGTCTGTTACCTTTACCACTGGTTATCATAACTTGTGGAAGCAATTACCTCTAAAGATAAACATTTTACCAAAGGCTATTTGCAACTTTTAGACTTCTGATCTATGCAAAGAGTGGGTGATGGGCCCTTCTTGAGATAATTGTTCTCGATGGTTAAAGCTAAAGGGTGAGAGTAGTAGTAAGAAATAGAGGACTTGAAAATGTATTTTCATTTCTTCCTGAATTTGTATACAAAACAATGTAATGACAATATTCCCATTTCTCTAGTCTATAAGATGCTTTAATCGAGCTTGTTAAAGTGGTCTTATCTATTTCCATCATATTGGCATTTTATGATAATCATGATAGGACATTAAATGCAATAACACATTTCCTCATTAAATCAAGAGAGATCTTAATTGCATCTTAAACTTGTGTCACCAATGAGCCCTCGTGGGTTTTTTTGATTGACTATTTTCTCTCAGCCCCTAATTATTACACAAGATGCCTTCTTTTAGTTTTCACCCTATCGAGGCATCTATTTTTAGTAAGGTTGTTGTTTACCAATTTTTGACCTACAAGGCTCTTTTTTTTAAGCATAGTACCCTTTTAACTTATCTACATTCATAGGCTATTTGAACTCATTCCCATCACAATCTATAAGGATTGTAATGCCCTTTAGTAATAATTGCTTAATGATTAATGGTCCTTTCCAATTCGGCTTGAATTTCCCTCTTGGATTAGCCAGACTTGGCCTTATTTGTTTGAGAACTAGTCTTTTTTTCCTTCAACTTGTAATTTTTCACCCTTTTGCTGAAGGCTCATGCCATCATTTTCTGATAAACTTAATTGTGATAGTAGGTTTTCAACTATTTCTTATTTAACGAGTTCAACTATTGGAACCTCTGCTCTACCTAAACTATCTCAGGAATCTTTGCTTTCATTACCACCCTCAAAGACTAGAGTTTAATCTCTATCGAAAGCACCACATCTGACCTATATGCTAATGAAAATAGAGTGACACTCGTTGAAGTCTTAATAATAGTTCTGTATCCCCAAAGAGTGAATGGAAATCTCTCAGCCGAATCTCTATAGGTTACAACTATCTTGGATAGAATCCTTTTGATGTTCTTATTTACTACTTCTACTGCTTCGTTGGCTTGTGGTCTATATGGAGAGAATTTATGATGCTTTATCTTATACTTTTGTAACAATCCTTTGTCTCAGCCTGAAATTAGACAACTTTACTCGAGACTATCTGGTATGGGACCCTATATCAACATATTAAATTCTTTTCTATGAATTTAGCCATCTCTCTTGCCCCCAACTTCTTAAAGGATTCTACTTTGACCTATTTCAAGAAATATTTGATGGCAACTACAATGAAACGATGCCCATTTGAAGCTGTCGGATGTACTTCTCTAATTATATCTATTCCTTATGTAGCAAATGACCAAGGGGATGATAAACTATGTAGCTCTGATATTGGCACATATCTTAAATCCCCATATTACTGGCATTTATGACATTTTTGTACGTACTTTGAACAATCATGGTCCATCGTAAGCCAAAAGAACCCTTGGCACATGAGCTTTTTAGCTAACTCTAAGTCATTCAAGTATGTGCGGCAAGACCTCACATATATCTCTTCTATGACCATTTCTGCATCTTTCTCTTTTATGTAATAGAGCTAAAAACCATTTGCTCATCTTCTGTATAAGACCCCACCTACACTGATGAACTAAGTTGAAAACTTTCACAATAGCCTCTTATCCTTATCCATAGCTTCTTCAGGAAATTCCTCGTTCTCTAAGTAATTTTGGATATCACAAAACCATGTTTTATTTTCTTTCTATTCAATTTCCATTATCAGCTCTGACTCATAGCAAGGCTTTCCTAAACTGGAAATGATTATTTGTTTCATGGCTACTCTTTTCAGATTTTCCCACATAGAGACCAAGGTGGCTACTGCATTTACTAGCTAATTCTCATCCTTAGGAACATGGTGAAAAGTGCACGTCTCGAACTATCTACTTATGGATCTTAGGTACTCTACATAGGGCATTAATTTCTCTTCTTAAATTGGCCATTCTTTATTAGTCTGAGACACCACCAAAGATAAATCATCAAATACCTCAATTGTCTTTGCATTGAGAGCCAGTAATGCTTTAAGCCTGAATCTATAAGCTTCATACTTAGCCATGTTGTTTGTAACCTTATACCTCAATTTTTTGGCTAACGGCAGTTTTTCTTCTTCAGGTGTTATTAGAATTACTCCCACTCCTACTCTTTTATTATATACTACCCTATCAAAGTACATTTTCCACCCTTGGACCATTATTGGGTTAAGGTTCTCATTTGGGAATTCAAACTCTAGCGACTCTCTTTCTAGTGGATGACTAGCTAGGAATTTTGCTACTACTCACCCTTTTATTATCTTTCTCATTATATATTGAATGTCAAACTCTTAAAGAAAAACAAGCCATTTACTCATTCTACCCACCAAAAATGGAGCTGTTTGAAGATATCACAGAGGGTTATGTTTGCACACTGCCTGTACTGTATACAATTGGAAATAATGTATTAGTTTCTTTAAAGCCTATACTACTACTAGACAAATCTTTTTCACTTCTATTTACTTGGCTTCATAAAGAATGAACTTCTTACTCAAATAATAAATCATAAACTTAACTCTAAATTCATCCTCTTGCACTAACATAGCCCCTACTAAACTTTCTTTAATAGACAGGTAGAGAATTAGTGGCTTCCTATACCTTGGGGGTTGTAAGACCAGTGGATTTAACAAATATGCCCTGATAATGTCAAAATCTCTTTAACAGTCATCGTTCCACTTAATTAGTTAGTTCTTTCTAAGAAGTTTGAAAATAAGCTCATGTATAGTGGTAAGCTTGGCTATGAATCTACTGATATATTGTATTCTTCCCATAAATCCCCTTATTTCCTTTTTTTTCCTTAGAATTGGCATTTCTCTGATAGCTTTAACTTTATCATGGTCCACTTCAATCCCTCTTTGACTCACTATATGCCCCAAGAGTTTTCCTAAAGTTACCCTAAAGACACACTTCTTTGGATTTAGCCACAAGTTGTACTTATCAATCTACTTAAAGAACTTTTCCAATGCTTCGAAATGCCCTTCTCTCGTAGTGGATTTGATCATCATTTGATCCATGTATACTTTTACTTTTTTGTGAACTAGGTCATCTAGAATCCTAATAACCATCCTCTAGTAAGTTGCTTTAGAATTCTTTAACTAAAAGGCATCACTTGATAGCAGAAGGTTCCCCACTCTGTGATGAAAGTAGTTTTTATCTTGTCCACTATCCTATTTAGAATCTGATTGTAATCGGCATACCCATCAATGAAACTATACATTTTGCACATTATCACACTATCAACCAGAACATCTATATGTGGTGATGGAAAGTCATCTTTTGGGTAGGCCTTATTCAGGTCCCTATAGTCTATACACATCCTAACCCTACCATCCTTCTTGGTGACATGCACTACAATGGCTAGCCAGGTTGGATACTATACTTCTTCTAAAAACTTAGCTTTGATCTGCTTGTGCACTTCTTCTTTTATCTTTTCTACCTATTCTGGTCTCATCTTTCTCAACTTTTTCTTTACCTATTTTGCTTCTGGGTATGTGTGAATGGCATGTTTAGCTATTCTCGATCCACCCCAGGCATGTCTTCATAGGTCCAAGCAAAGACTTTTTCATACTTTTTTAATATTCTCTTAAATTTTATCCTCTTTTCAAGAGTTATGTTAGATGTAATTAAATTTTCTTTTGGATTTTCATTAGTACCGAGATTAAATGAGGTAGTATTGATTGAATTAATGTCAAACATGTTTTATGTGTCATGGTTATTATTATTATTATTATTATTATTATGCATGATGCAATTAGATGAGACATCACAAAAATAAGCAAAATCATTCATCTTATTAACAAAAAGAAGTAGAAACATAATCATTAACTTGTTTGAGTATATATAAAATTTTGGAAAAGTCTTCAAGGAGGTCTTCTTCTTTTATCTTCTATTTCCCCTTGTCTTAGAGCATTGCAATAGTAAGGATCTCTTCTTTGGGCTCGATTTCCATATTAGATAGGTTGGTTATGACCTCTTCATCCCAAAAGTCTGATATAGCCTTGACTTCATTCGCAACCCAGTTAAACACATCACTGAAACTTTAAAAACCTAGCATAACCTTCCCTTTAACATAAATTGGCTCTGATTCTCTATAATAACTGATATTGCATGCAACCCGAACAAAGCTTTCTACCAGTGGTGGGACACCCTTACTCATCTTCTTTAGCTCTAAGTCTCTACTATATATCCTAACCCCTTTCGATCTTTCTATCCCTTTAGGTTGAATGGTTGAGACTAAGCCATTGAAATTATGTCCTAAACCAGCAATAGGTAGATAGTTCATCTTTTTTAGCATATTTATAACCTTGGGGGTCATCTTCTTCTTCTTTTGAGAAAATCCTAGCTACATGGAACCTATTGAAAGGCTAGTTAGTTATCTCAAGCATCGAGACTTGATTCTCACTTGTAGCCTATGTAGTTATGACCTCATTATCATGAGGGATCGTTATCATCTGATGCAGTGTTGATAGAATCCCTCCCAACTTATGAAACTAGGGCCTTCTTAAAAGTAGAGAGAAGTTTATAGGGATATCAAGCACCGTAAACTCCACATCATTTATAATCACCCTCATTTTGACCTTGACCTTAAAAGTCCCATATGCCTATCTCTTTGTATTGTCATAAGCCATGATGGTGAGCTTGGACTGAGAAATCATCAAATCTTTAATCCGTACATAGGTACTACTTTGAGTGCACACACATTAATTGATGACCTATCATTAACCATTACACATGTTGTGTGCTTGCCATTAACTTCAGCTTTTATATACAAAGGACAATTATGATGATGCCCTTCTGGTGGAAGATCTTTATCTAAAAAATTGACAACTGCCTTTTCCTCCCCCTTCACCATTGCCACTAGCTCAAACGGTGATATAGTAGTTGAGACTATTGCAACACATAAGGCTTTAACCACTTTTTGTCGATGAGAAGGGGATTGGCACAATAGATCCGAAATTGAAATCTATGCAGGCATCTTCTCCAATTGCTTCATCACTGTGTCTTCTTCTTTTTTTGTAACTAGGGGAATTGGTTCTTTTTCTATTTCTAGCACTACCTGACCACTCCAAGTAACTACCTTAGTTTCTGTTTTCGTCTCTAGTTTCTATTCTAAATCTGAGTTAATCCAAAAGTCTTATACTTTTGCTTTGAATTTAAGTCAACCCATAAGTCTTGTACCTATTCTTCTAGCTTACTCTTATTGTCGGTATCCTAAATATCTGTACAAACCAAACCCTAACTTGACTGTGTCTTTTTTTGCTCCACTAAGTAGTCATTTCCATACAAATTCTACAGCACATACCATTTTGGCAACCCTGAACTAACCATATTGATAGGTGAAAGAACATTAAAATAAGCACCCTGACCCTTCTATCTCTTCTCTAAATTAGGTATCTGCCTTGAGTCAATTTGATCTTAAATCATATCCCTCAAAGAGTGACAGTTATCTATATCATGACCCATATGCTAATGATACTAACAGCATAAGTCTGATCTATGATAGTGTTAGCCCTCACTCTTGGTAGGTTTAGAAGTAATGGGTTAAAGCTTCCCTTTTTTTTGGAATCATTTCAAGCACCAAGACAGTGGTTTACCCAAATTTGAATAGTGCCTAGTCATAATAGATACCTCAGCAGTCTTACTGGTTCCCCTAAAACTGATTCCAGTTGCCCTCTATTGTTCAAGTTTCTTCTATTATTGAACCCTCATGAGTTCCTTTTGTGCTCAGCATACTCTTCTTCCAAATTTATTGCTACATCCTTCAGTGATTCCTAGTCTTTGAGCCCTTTTGCTTTTAACCCATCTTTCAAGTATGGACTGTGTAAACACTGGGTCTCTGGGGCTCCTATGTTCGATTTGCCTAATGATGATGAAGGGAATAAAAATCCTAAAAAAGGGATTTTTTACGTCTAAACTGAAGATCTCAAAACCTTTTCATTAAAAAAATTTGAAAATGGCCATTTTGGAGAAGAACAGGCCATTTTTGTGAAGGGAATGGCCGTTTTGGCCCAAAATAGGCCGTTCCCATACAGGAAACACCTAAAATAGCCAAAATAACCGTTTTGGTTACCAAAATGGTTGTTTGGGCCAAAATCAGCTATTTCGATGAGGGGAATGCCCGTTTTAGGCCCAGAATAGCCAAAACAGCTGTTTTGCTTGCAAAAATGGCCGTTTTGCCCATTTTGCTCATGAAAATGGCTATTTTCAAGCTAAAACGCCCATTTTTTGCCTCGAGAAACTTGTATAAATACCAAATGGGTTTTTCTTTTCCAAGGTTGGTCATTTTGAGAGAGAGAAAATACATAAAAAAAGGCAAAAAAACTCTTTCAACTCTATTTTTTTATTACCTAAAGATTCGAGTGCCGTTTTTAATCCGATTGAGATCTTTCTGAAGGCAAATATACTCATTATTTGATTTGGGATCTAAGTGCTATATTTTTTGCTACCTCATTAAATCTTGGTGAAGTAATTTTTAGACACCCATTATTTTTTGCTGCAGATTTTATTCTACGTTTTGTGTATTTTTCTGCTGATTGCGTTTATGATTGCTTATTTCGGGTGAGATTGTATTTTAGGCATCCCAAAATGTAATTTTATTTTTATTTATTTATTCAGTTAGGAAGTATTTTAGGTAATTACACTGTACTATATTTTTATTGTCGAATCATTTCCCTGTATGTTTCGTAAATCTGTAATAATTAGAAAAATGATTTTTCATGCGAATGGAAAATCAACCACAATATTTCTATTTAATTAAATTGTGTTTTATTAATAAAATGGGTTTTGATTTTTCTTAATAAAAGTCACAATTTAGAAAAATTATTTTCTAAAAATTGACATGTGAGAACCAAAGTTCTTTGATACTTTCAATTTCAATCCCAAAATATTCCACGAACACCGAATTAGGTAGAAAAGTGATTTTTGCACATTAAAAAGAACTAATAATCAAAATCATGTTTTTACCTAATAACTTGGTATTTTGCTAATAAAATAAATTTTGATTCCTTTTTAATAAAATCCACCACAATAAAATTCATTTTTCCAAATTAGCATATGAGAACTAAAGTTCTCAAACCAATCACCCGATTTCAATAAAAGCTACTACAATAAAATCCATTTTCCAAAGTTGGTATATGAGAACCAAAGTTCTTGAGACAATCAATTGCCCGATTTCATGTATGATATTTCAATTCCGAGCACCTATTTATTTTTTTGTAAATATATTTTGTAAATTTTCATATGTGAATACATGATTTACTTTAATTGTAAAACACCACTTGAGAAAAGGAATAATATTATAAATTCAAACTGAATTTTTATATTAATTTGAGGTATAAAAAAGAGTAAGGTTCCGAACCGCTGTGATTTTAGCCCTACAAGGTATTTCCCGACTCGATCGGGTGGCGACTCCTGCCTTGTGGTGCCCAACTTGCTCCTCCTAAGCTAATCAAATAGGAGTGGCCCTAGATTCCTCTAACTTCCTTTTCGTCTTTCAAGACTCAAGAAGTGAGTCTTAGGTCGAGTCTGCCACTATTTCGATTTGATCAGCCTAAGGAAAACATAAGGGACACAAACAGTGGTGACTCCACGGGGGACACCATGAGACCATTCTCTGAAAGTACCTCAAATTAATATAGAAATTTATATTTTGAATTTATGATGCTATTCCATTTCAAAATTGCATTACATGCTAGAGCCTTAGAATAAGTTAGGCATCCTTTTTATACCCTGATGTCATTTTGAAGCATGAACCCAATTTCACTCAATTTGGAAGATTGTTAGAGGTGGCATCAAATCCAAGCCTTATGCCTATAAGGTATATGAAATGGTGAACCAATC
>CANXYI011328284.1:0-11096 GCA_948208565.1 Hura crepitans | reverse complement strand
AATTGAGATGGGTTGTGAGGATTAAACGGATCTAGGATGGTGGATTGAGAATGAATTACTATAGAATTATTGTTTTTGTAGTTTTTATTTTAGGATAGAACATCGTGTAATCATTATGCTACTGGATTTTTGTCTTAGCTAGATAGTTTCATTTATATTCATTTGCATGTAAGGCATAATCTATTCACATTTGAGCTAGGATATTTCATGTTTATCACATAAATAAATAGGGTTTTATGAAAATAATGACATAACTAAGTAAAGCCAATAATGTGCCATCTCCTATTTAAGCTTGTAATGGTTCAAGTAAGGAGTGTCATAATATGCCATCTCTCATTCAGATCTAGCAAGTAAGTTAAGTGAGGGGTACAACATTTGGTGTTATCAATGTAGATTTAGGTGTTCCTAGGTGTATTAGGTTACATATAAGTCCCATAAGGTTTTACATGCATACATCACATGACACTAAACCACTTAAAGTTGATGTTTATTCTCTGATATAGATTAAAAATGAGCAAACTGATACTGCCTGCTTGTTAAGAGGAGGTAGAGAGTTATGCTCCTACAACCATCTAAGAGCAGGTGGATTCAAAAGCCTTAGTTTTTAGGGATGTAGCTCAACTAGTACCTATCTACGCAAGCATAACTACTATTATTACAGTAAATGGCAGATTTGTTTAGATAGGCTACTACACTAATTTCCCCACCTCTAGCACTAGTGCCACCACCACAACTATCTCAAGCTCTCTATAAGAATTACTTATAATGGGTACAAAAAATAGGAGCTATTATTTATAAGGTTAGATCATGATGATCTAGCCACATCAAAATATTGGGTTGAAAGAATTAATCGAATCTTAAAGTAACTAAACCATACCTTAGAAGAAAATTTGATTTGTGCCACTTCACTACCACTAGAGAAAGCATTCCATTAGTGGAAAATAGTTTTAAAATACAAAGCTCTAGGAGACTTAAGCTGGGGTTTCTTCCTATTAAAGTTTAGAATGGGTATATTATAGAGAACTACATGAAAGATAAAGGGAAGAGTTTTTCAATTTGAAATAAGGGTGACAGTTTGTATCAGAGTATGAAAAGGAATTTGCTAAGTTAAGAAAGTATATGAAAGAGATTATACCCACTAAAGAAGAGAGGTGTAAAAGGTTCTTAAAGGGCCTTGACTCTAAAATTAGGCTATAGGTAGTTGTAAACAAGAATAGGGAGTTTGCATATTTGGTTACTGTAACATACATAATTAAAGATATATTGAATAAAAGGAAGGAAAACTTTTAAGAAGAGTTCAATCATTGTAGGTTAGGCTAGTTCAACCCTAAAATTGGGTATGAAGCTGAAGAGAAACCCAACTATCCAACAATTATATAAATCAGCCTCGACTTAGAAATCTAGGTAACCACAACAATTTAAACCTCGATAGTAGAGGCTAGCTACTAGTACACCAATTTCCATAGCTATGAGTACATTGTATATTTATAGGATATGCGAATGGATGCATAGAAGAATATTCTAGATATATATTCTAGGCGTATGCAGCAAATATGGGTCAAAAGGTCATTATCAAAAAGATTGTCAAATGAGAAAATAAGATTTCACAAAATTCAAGGCATCATCACCAGCACCAGCTAGGAATTATAAGAAGAACAAGGGAGATAAAGTTAAAGTGTAACACCCCCTACTGGATTCTTGAAGAAACCCAATAAGCAGTACACTTCCCACTAGGTCACCAATCTTAAATTTTCTCCCATCTTTATTCATTTAACTTTTACTTATACAACACTAGACAATGCTGCCTAATCCAAAATTCAATCTGGTCAGTTTCTATAGACCACTTAATTTTATATTATCCTATTTAGGCTATTTTAGAAGGATTTCAACATAGTTCAATATTATCTAAAGATCTGATAGCATAACAGCTGTCGGGTTACTATCCAAAAATTCTCTTCTACCCATAAACACTTCTATGTCACATATCACATCTCCTGGACCCTTCTAATCCATTAAATATCATTGTATCAACATCATCTATCACACAACAATCATAGGCCTTAGGCTACAATGAAAAAAATACAAAGAGCCTCAGGCTCACATGCATTATCATAGAGCACACATTCATAAAGGAAACCATCACATAGATAATTACAACATAATCTATTATAAACAAATACTAATTTGTGCTCCTTATATACATCACACCCATTCCCCACCTAAGTACATAGAGTGCAAAATCTACTCATAATACATAATTAACCTTTTCAATAGAACCTCTTAACTATGTTGCATGCTTTATGAGGTGACGACCCTATTCTAGGTACCTACGCACAAAAATAGGTATACAAATTATAAAAATACTCAGCGGTGAATTCAACCATTAAAAATATGTCCACAGTTAAACCATGTATTATACCTCTTTTTTTCATCTTATATTGATATCCCAAGTTCAATTTGTAACTCTAGCATGCAAAATAACCATTTCACCCCTAGGTGTTTCTGTCTATAATTATCCAATTAATTATTACGAGCCATATAATTTGTGTTGAGTCATTATTACTCATTTGATGCACAAGTTATACCATTCTAAACTTTTATTCATGATATATGGAAAATTAATAAAATGTCTATGTCTTATGTCTCATTATCATATGTGGATTTATTAATCCTATTTAATTATTTTAACTGTCGTAACTCAGGAGACATCCTTGATAGATACTAGATCTAAAAGGAAAAATAAACTGGTGTAGTTGTCCTCATTCTAGACCTATGCCTCTGCAATGACATATGTGACATAATGGAGATCAGCCTATAGCATCTCCAGCCATAAATAAATAACATCAATCTATGTGACATAGTAGAGATTAGCCCATTAGCCTCTCTAGCCACCATTAATCATCATCAGGAATGTGATATAATAGAGATCAGCCCGTAGGCCTCCCCAGCTATAAAGAATCTTAACAAATGTGACAAAATGGAGATCAGCCCGTAAGCCTCCCTAACCATAATGAATATCCTTGCCTGAACATCAGACAACTAACAGCTGCTAAAACCCTAAGTTGACCAGTCAACCCATCTAGTAGATGTCTAAATAATGGGACAACTAGCTTATTTTAAGTCCCTATATTGATCAATAGTGTTCTTATAATATTTAAGTTACAATAATAGATAGTTATAAATTTTATTACACAATTTATTTTTTAGCTAGTATGATATAGCCATATTTTAGCTTTGCCAGGTAAAATCCACAAAAAAATTTTAATTTCTATTATTACTAATATACAAGGTTTAATATGTCTTAATTTATCATAGCATTATTTCTCATGAATTTAACATTTTCTATCCAATGACATTTTTGGTTCAGGTATAGGTAAATTGGACAATTATAGGTCCTTTCGACCACCTGGTTCATTTCTAAGACCGTTTTAGGTCCAATTCCAGTGCAGTATTCAACAACAAATTTCATACATTCCATAGACCCAAAGCCAACATATACTAAGCCATTTACAAAGCCAAAACATAAGCTCAGAATCCATTTTACATAATCATACATAATAGCCCTCAAGGCATAAATTTTAGGCAATTTATTTAGTCTTAAGTTATAGCCCTTTAAAGGCACACTATATCCAAATTTTCATGCATCCTTTCAAGACAAGTTTAGTATCATTTTACATGCCATTTCTTAACTATGTTACATGTCCACCTAAGGTATACATCTTATTTACTTTCATGCCATGATTACTTTAAGTCATGCTCATATGATCATACATTAGTATATATGACACTATACCCATGTTATCCCCTTGTTCATGCTAATAACATTACACTAGCTATTAGGTATAACTATTCACTTGCCTTAGCCATACATTTTCATAGCATTTGTCATAAAATCACCCATCTATTCATAGCTTAAGTACATTTACACACATACCTTTACATTTCCATGCCACATACCATAGCAAAGGTGCATTTTATGCCTCAGACACACTTAGCTTCCCTTACATTATTCAAACTCATTATATATTAAATTCATGATTTATACATTATAGGCTTAATGTACCTATGTTATCAACCTCAAACACACCTTAGGATCACACAAAATAAGCTATCCACATATATAAGTATAAGATAGTTCTTGATCACATGCACATACCTCATTCCATACTTGTACTTTACCATTAATTCCAAAATATTTCCATTCTAGCTTATGTTAAAACAATAACTACACATACAAACATACAATCACATGCCTTAGACATCAATTTTCACCTAGTATTCATAAAATTTAGTAACTAAACCTTTCCTTACCTAAGCCAAAGCTCTCAGCCAACTAATATATTAATCATACCCTACCTATTTCCGTGTCCAATTTCATCTTTCACCTTAAAGGTTTCTTTAAAACCTTAAAGTACCCAAACATGCCATACTTTTAAAGCCCATTATGAAAAGACATGAGAAAATTGCTAGAATTCACTTAAATGTCAAGAAAAGCACTTGAACCTTCACTTTCATAAGCTGTCTAACCCTTCACAATGACTTCTCAACCTTCCTTCATGCCTTTCCTTGCCTTTTTCCCTTGTTGGACTGGTTCTGACTCCTGGACATTTGGTGAATTTTAAATCCTTCATAAGAGCTCCTTTTGCCTTCATTCCTTTTCTAGAAATTTATTAACATCCCAAAGAAATTTTTAGAACCCAGAAACTCTAAAAAGCTTGAAGGAAGAAGATGAAACTCCCCCTCTAAGTTGGTGTGGCATCACTACCACTAGAACAAGGGAGGAGTTTCTTTCCTCTTCTTTAAGTGGAATTATCCACTTGGCAAGGATGACATTTATGAGTGGGTCCCACAGCCTTCCGAACCACCCTAAGACATCTTGATTTTTTTATAAACTTTGAAAATTCACCAAAATTCACATGGGCCTTGAAAAATTATACTATTTGTTTTAAAATTCATATTTTAATCCCCTTTACTTGTTAATAAATTTTTATTACCAAATGCTATCGATAGGGTAGTTTTCAGATTGTCTTGATTTGCATGCTAACCTAAAAAATAATGAGAATTTGCAAACGACCTCCGGTTTCAAAAATTCATTCATAAGATGATTTAGTGAAATTTTTGAGCTAGGGTCCACTATTTTCTAGTACATCCTGGCACATCCTAGGTGAATCCTAACTCAAAAAATTTTTATTGCACTGAAGGGTAGCTTACAGTTTGAAAAGAATTGTTGGTTCTATTAAATTTTTAAATTTTGCTCTTTTCACCAGATTAAAGCCACTCAAAGTTTCATGACCAATGTCATTGCATTAATTTGTGTGCAAGTGACTCAGCACCTCAGGTATAGTTCTCGGACTTAGAGGCACTATTCATAGAGCCTTAAAATAAGGGCATTATATAGAAGGAGTCAAAAGAATAAATCAGAGGTGAGTCAAGGGATAGAGACTCAGGCTCTAGCATGTTAATATGCTATTAGAACATGAGAGGAGATAGACTCTCTTATAGCATTAGTTGAATTAGGATCCTTACATTCTTTTATTTGTATAACACTAGCTTAAGATCGAGGGTTACTATTAGAGCTTCTAGATATAGAGATTATGGTCAGTAACCCTATAAGACAGTATGTGGTAATGAATAGAATATACCAAAATTATCCCTTGACTCTCTGAGGATACCCTTTAATGAGTTTGATATTATTAGGTATAGATTGGCTATCCAAACATCACACCATGGTGGATTTTAGATAAAAGAGAATGACCCTTTATATAGGAGATGGGAATGAAATTATTATACTTGGGGAGAGAATATATTTTTGCTTAATGTTATCTCTACTTTGATAACCAAGCAAATAATACGGAAAGGTTGTCAAACATATTTAGCATATGTACTTGATATCAAAAAGGTAAGACCTGATGTTAGCTCAATACTCTTAGTCATAGAATTTCCAGATGTCTTCCCAAATGAGTTGCCAGGGTTACCACTTGAGTTTGATATTTGTGGTATACCTAGGCATAGCACCAGTATTAATATCTCCTTATGGAATGACATTTATAGAATTAAATTAATTAAAGGCATAATTGTAGGAGTTAATGGACAAAGGTTTTATTCAATTACTATTTCACCATAGGGAGCACTAGTCTTGTTTATGGAAAAAAAGGATAGCTCTATGCATTTGTGTATATACCGTAGACAGCTAAACAAAGTAACAATCAAGAATAAATATCCTCTACCAAGGATTGATGATTTATTTATCAACTCAGGGAATCTACTATTTCTTCAAATATCGATTTGCAATTTGATACCATCAACTTAGGATAAAGAAATTTGATTTACTGAAAACAATTTTCCATACCATATACCGACATTAATAGTTCTTAATAAAGCCTTTTAGGCTGAATAATGCCTCAGATGCATCCATTAACTTAATGAATAAGATATTTAGGACATACCTAGTTTAGTGTGTTCTGGTGTTCATTGATGATATTTTGGTATATTCTATGATCAGAGAAAAACATGAACAACATCTCAGGTTTGTATTGCAGACTTTGAGGGAGAAGTAGCTTTATGCCAAATTAAGCAAGTGTGAATTTTTATTAAATGAAGTAACATTTTAAGGACACATTGCCTCAGCTAATGGAATTAGGGTGGATCTAACTAGAATTAAGGCTATATTGGAATAGAAACCTCCAACAAAAGTGATGGAAGTTAGGAGCTTCCTAGGGTAAGTTGGTTATTATAGGCAGTTTATCAAGGGATTTTCAATGATTACTGCCCTATGACATACCGATTTAGAAAGGATGTTAAATTTATTTTAGATCACAAATGTCAAGAAGGCTTTGATAAATTGAAAAATTATATTGGTAGAAGCTCCTATTCTTACACAACCAAAGGTAAGGAAGAACTATTCTTACACAATCAAAGGTAAAGAAGGACTTTGTCCTTTATAGTGATGCTTCTCATAATGAACTCAAGTGTATATTGATATAAGATAGCAAGGTAGTGGCTTATGCATTTAGGCAACAAAATCCATATAAGAGGAATTATCCAACCTATGACATGGAATTAGCTACCTTTGGTTTTTCTTTGAAATATAGAGGCATTACCTTTATAGTGAGAGGTGCTATGTGTATGCACACAATAAAAGTTTGAAATATGTTCCTACCTAAAATCAACTGAACTTGAGACAATGAAGGTGGATAGAATTTATCAAGGACTATGATTGCTTGCTTAATTATCATTTAGGTAAAACAAATGTGGTGACAAATGTATTGAGTTAGAAATTCTTATGTGCCATTAAAGCTATGAATGCTCAGATGGAGTACTTAGAGGATAAAGCCTTGTTAGTAGAATTACAAGTGAAACCTACTTAATTCAACAAGTAAAAAAGGCTTAAGAAGATGATAATCAACTCATATATGTAGTAAGTTTGATCAAAGAGGGGAAACCTATTGAATATGAGATTAAAGTAGATAGAAGCTTATATTATAATGATTGACTATGTGTACCTGACATAAAAGACATTAAAAGATATATCTTGAAAAAGGCCTATAATTCTCCATATGTCATACACCCTGAGAGTAGAAAAATGTATTTTGACATGTAGTTGTATTATTGGTGGTCGAGAGTGAAACGAGATGTAGCTGGCTACGTGACTAAATGTCTCAATCATCAACAAGTAAAAGCTAAACACCAAGTTTTTTTTAGATTGCTTCATCCTAGAGCTATTCCAAAGAGGAAATAGGAGAGAGTCATAATGGACTTCATCTTTAGGCTACCTATGACAAGGAATAAATGTGATGCAATGTGGGTAATTATTGATAAATTGATAAAAAATAGCACACTTTGTTTTGGTAAGAATGGATCACACTTTAAAAAAGCTTAGATTGTAAGGTTATATGGAGTGCTAGTTTCCATTATATCATATCGAGACCTAAGGTTCATATCTAGGTTTTAAAAGAAGCTACATGATGCCTTAGGTACTCAACTCATAATTAGTATAGCATTCTATCCTCAAACATATGGCCAATCTGAGTGAGTCATTTAGGTACGAAAAGATATGCTAAGGAGCTATGCTTTTGAATTTAAAGGCAATTAGGATGAATACCTATCTTTAGTAGAATTTGTATATAATATATACCACTAATCATGTTTAAGGATGGCACCATATGAGGCCTTATGTAGGAGGAAGTGTAGAACCCTACTATGTTGGAGTGAACTAAGTTAAAGTAAATTGATGGGACTTGATTTAATTAGTGATGTAGAGGAAAAGTTAATATCATTAAAGATAGATTGAGTTGTAATAGACAAGCAAAAAATGTATATAGATGTAAATAGAAAGTTGATTGAATATGAAGTGTGGGATAAGGTTTTATCACATTGGAAGAAAATGCTTTGGTTAGGCAAGAGAGGTAAACAAAGCCTAAGTTTTATTGTTCTATATAAAGTAATTGAATATGTTAGACCAATGGCTTACCGACTAGCATTGCCTCCTAAACTACAATAAATTCATAATTTCTTTCATGTTTCAATGCTATGGAAATATAGATCAAATCCCTCACATTTGTTTTGAATGGAAGAGATAAAGGTACAACCAGATCTTCCCAACAAATAAGAGGTAGTCCAGATTCTAGCACATGGGGTGAAAGAATTATGTAATAAAGTAGTGCCATAGTTAAAGGTGTTTTGGAAGCATCATAATTTGTAAGAGGCAACTTTGGAAAGTGAGCAACATATGAGGGAACAATATTCACATCTATTTGAAACAGGTAAATTTTAAGGGTGAAATTTCTTTAAAAGGGTAAAGAAACATAATGCCCAAAAATCTCTATTTTGTGGATAGTACTTTTTGATGTGTGAATAGTATTTTTAAGGAATCGGGTTATAAAAAGGTGATCAAAAGGAAGTATTAATCATGAAATGCTATTGGGTGAAGTTAGAAATGGAAATAATGCTATTATAGTGATTAAAGATTTAAAAAAATTTCGTCGGTGTCCTTGAATAGGGACTTAGTTCAAGTCGAATGTTAAAATATTCTAGATGTCCTTAAAATGACCTAAAAAACATAACCTGATTGTCAAAATTTCGAAATAGTCTAATGGTGCTAAAATTAGAATTGTCTACTATCAATAAGCATTTTTTTAAATTTATTAAAAATGTAATTGATTAACGAAGTAGGTTCCTAATGGTTTTTAGGCACAAAATTTTAAGGGTTTCTAAATTATTTAATTCTTGAATTTTTGGGGTAGAGAAAGGAATTTCTGGAGACCTCAAAATTTAAAATCACACTTTTAAATCTTTAAAACTATATAAGACTAATCTCTATCATCAAATTTCCATATAGCAAATTCATGGCTATTTGAGGACTTAATATAAAAGGGAGATTCATGTGTGAGTGGTGCATGGGATTAACAAGCAATCTTTTTCCTCCCACCTCTAAAAACTTGATACTAACCCATTTCTCTCTTTTCCCATCTTTTCTTTATTTTTTAAACATTTTTTCACTCTAAGCTTTACCTTTTACATCAAAATTGATTCTTATCTCTCCTAGAGCTTTATTATGGTGTAAATTTTAGAAGAAGATGGCAAATTAGGGGAAAAAAAGAGTTTGAATGTTTATGGTTTTGAACCCTTAAATTTCAGTAAGCATATTTTTCAAGCCTTAATAGTTTTTAGGTTACTAAGCATGTCTAACATAATGGTTCTAGTGTTTTTTTCATTGGTGTGGTGAAGAATTTTTTTTATAAATTTTTCTAACTAAAATCCTATTATGGTTCTTAAAAAAAGTGGAAGATAGTAATGCAAAAGGAAAGGAGAAAGTTTAAGGTACTTCTTGAGAAGCCGAATGATCACTTTGTAAATGTATTTGATATAATATGTGCCCGCTTTTTGTTTGTTGTGCATTTTTTTATTTATATGCATTATAAACACTTTATTTAGTGGTTTGGATAACCCTAAATTGATAAAAGTGGTAGATTAGGGTTTACGCAATGTTGAACTAGTGGAATTAATACAAAATAGTCTAAAAATAAATTAATTTATGGAAACCCCACATTGGCCAAATGATATGTTCATAAAGGGCATAATTGTAATTAATGTACTTATGGTTGAAATTTGCTTAATTGTAGTGTATTAAGCTTAATGGTAATGGTATATTATGATTTGGTGATAAAGAGTAAATGGTATATGTATGGTTATCTAAGTGTGTGATGCATAATACGTGTTAGCATAATATAGCTACAAGGTGTGTGTTGGCATAAAGGGAATTTAAGTCGTAAGATTTAAGTCACAAAATAAATTATATAACATGACAACTTGTGTTCATATGAGGGGGTAATATTTACAATGACTTGATAATAAGAAATGTGATACACATATGTTACCATGAAATGGTAAATGTCAAGGTAATGAATATGTGTAACCAAATGATTATGTGAGTGAATGTGGACATGTAATAATGTATATAAGCCATGTAATATATATGTGACTAAACTAAGGATGTCAAAAGCCCATACGTGTTTGACAATCTACTAGATAGGTTGACTGATCAGCTATAGTAGTTGCTAGATTATTATGGTGACATTTTTAATGTTGTGCAGCCACTATGAGGACCATGAGGGCCACCTCACACTTATATGTTGTAAATTGATGATGTGATAATTTCATGCAAGTGTACCTACTGAGAGGTCTAGTTGGGCCATTGCACATTATTATACAAGCGTAACCACTGTGTGGTCTAGTAGGGTTACTACAAATATTCATGCTAGTGTAGCAAACATAACGTCCAATAAGGCCACTGCACAGTTTCATATTGGTGTAGCCATCGTGAGGTCTAGTATAGGCAATATGGTAAATTGTCACATGTTGTAATTATGATATTAAGAAAATAGGATTGTTAAAATGATTTAATAATATGCTCATGTACATTATTATAATGTAAGGGACATAGTATGCTTACTAAATGCATATTTTGGTATAATGAATGCTTGTTTTGTATATGAGATGGAATTGTGTGTATTTATATTTGGAATTTATGATAATGGTAAGTGATAACAAATACTCGTTATATTTATACATATACATACATACATACATATATACAT
>CANXYI011328280.1:0-10991 GCA_948208565.1 Hura crepitans | reverse complement strand
ATCTAATGCACACCCACTTTCACATGCCATTTTTCCCAATTTATTCCCAAGTCACATTAATTTACTACCAAATGCATACTTATAATCAAATTTCACCTAAACAACATGCACACACACATAATGTCACATTTCCATACAAGGTAACATACATAAAAATGCATATACAAGCTAGGGATAATATAATTGAGATATTCCATATACCTAGGGTGTGTGGACACCCCTTTCTCCACCACTTTGAGCTTGATTTAGAGGGTTTCTCTCACTTCCCTTCTCAAACCCTAAACATAACCATTTTTATCTTAGAAAAATTCCCAAAAATTAACCATAGCTCCAAATGAAATTCTAAAAACATAGGGATTCCTAGAATTACCTAAGCTATCTATACCAAAAATAAAAAAAATGGGATTTATGGCCATTTACCTAATTTAGGCAATATTTACCCAAGTGTAAAAACTCTCCAATTTGAGCTTCTTTCTTCAAATTAATGGAGGAATTGATGCCTAAGAATGATGGAGGCTTTAATTTTAGGTATTTTTCATGAGATTTGGGTGGGAGAGGTGAGAGAAAAGTTTGCCAAAAATGGTAGTTTGGGCACTAATGGCGTCTGCTTGATGGTTTTAGGGAGGTTGAAGAAGGTTTGGTCATATATGTGGTGTACACACGTGTAACCTTTTATGTATGGTGGGTTGGACCCATTGGATTGGGCCAAAATGGCCCCTAAACCAATTTTTAGTATTTTTATGTCACTTTTTGAGCCAAAAATTCATAAAATATTCTATAAGTCTCAAAAAATTCTCATTTTAGTTTTAAAATTCCTCGATAAATGGGACTAAGGTTCATATAAAATTTCAGGTCAAAAGTCAATTATTGACTTTTTAGCACTATTCATAGTCAGAATAAAATATTCAGAAAAAATATCTATTGACCTCAGAAAATTCTAATTCCTCTTCCATCATACTCAGTGGAATTTTTCAGGTTCAAGGTATGATATTTTTAAGGCCATCTGGCACATCTCAGGATTGTCTCGGCCTGACCTCATTTTATCTCCATAAATAGTAGTTCTTAGCCTAAAATGAATTATTGGTTTTGCTAAAATTTTTAATTCATTCATTTTCCCTATTTTTAGGCCAGTCAAAGTTTTATGACAATTATATCAGTCATCAAATTCGAAATGACGACCTGCACCACGGGGAACATCACTCGGGCCCATCCGATACTATTCATAAGACTTTAACAGTTAGGCATCATAGGTCAACCTATCTAATAAGTTGTCTAACTAATATAGGCCTTGTTACATCCTTTTTTATTTGACTTTTCAATAAATATTTTAGAACAATTTTATTTTAATGACAAATTTCACTTCTATTTAATTAGTCTCTTACAAATGTCACATGAATTCACTAGTTTGTATTTCAATAGCTTATCTTAAGCTTCATAACGTAAACCATTAGACTATTTTCATTACCTATGACATTCATCTTCACATAAGGAATCAATTCAAGTATTTACTTTAGATTAAATTTCCATTCTATGGCATCATACTTTACATAACTATCATATATAACATTACAATTGACAATACACAAGTATGTATTTATGTGTGCATCCTATTAACCATTCAACATTATGGCATAGCATTTTTCATATTTAGGTTTAAAGTAATTTATCACTCATTCATGCATTTTACCATCCTATATCTATTAGGAATAATCATTAACTCTTCTATACCCTTCATATACATGCTAGTCACATCATTTGGTCAAATGGTCATTATCATGCATTAGACATTTATGTTTTATTACTTGATCCCAACATATTTGAAGCATTCAATTAAAGTCATTTATTAATTGATTAAGCATACACTTAAGCACCTTTACACATATCACATTCGACATATATATGTACTTATACTTGAGTATGAGTAAATAATGCAATTCAACACAAATTCTTTAAATACACTCACCATCTTATCTTCTTTCTTATGGTCATATTTATCTCATCCATTTATCTTAAACTTATCATCTTGCAATTCTTTATGTAACTTTATTCCAAACTTATGCATGTTTTACACATTATGTTTTTGTTAATATCATGCTCTCTCTCATCACATCTTTCGAATCTAATTACCCATGTATGACACTACTTCTAATACTATGGCTTAGTCTTACCTTTATAGGCTAACCCTATAAATCTAATTCTTTTTATTCCTTTCCTATTCACTTAACACATTACACTACCTTTATTTACCTTAGCATGCATAACAATGTTTTTTCCTATTTGGTTTCTATGGTTTATTTCCTTATTTAATTCAGTATGTGCTTATTACATACATCAATCACTTAATTGATACCTTATCTATAAGCTTCCCCTTTTCTACCTCCTTCGGCCATGACTTCTCTATCCATATATTCTATTTTAACTTGAATCATATTCAGGCTTTACTAGGAGTATATTTCTAACATAATTAACTCAAAAGATTCGCCTTGCTCCATATACAAATATAGGTCACTTAATTTAATTAAAAAAATCCATACTTTTATTCTCATGTCTATGAGGTTAATCCCTACTTTACTAGACATACATATTGAATCACTTAATCTATAAGATGTCATCACACTATCTTTTCCCCTCTAAAATGCACACCACTTAGATCATTAGGCCTTACCTATAATCACATATCACTACCAATTCTTATCCAATTCTCATCACAATCTTGACATAAATATTTCATTAACTATTTCTTGATGTTCAATTAAGTTTTTATATGGCCTTACTTACAATCATACTCATATAAGTTAATACATACAGGTTTCACTTATCTCACTTCTACACTTGTTTAGTATTACTCTTCACCTATTGTACTTTAAGGATCATGCCTACATTACTTACCTAATTTAAACCAATATTACCCCCCCTAATTTCAACTAGTGTATTTTAGCTACTTATAAATATTCACCAATGTTTGTTCCTTAATTCATTACTTGTTTGAATCATACATAAGATATTTTGCTGCCAATACATTCTTAATTTTAACTATATACTTACCTAAATTTATCAACTACACACTTTAACCATGAAAACACACTTTAATTATCCAAAGTGTGCACACACAAGTATATTTCAAAGTACACACAAGTATTTTTCAAAGAATACACTTACTTATGAGCCATTTTTTAGACTTAATTCTTCCTTACCTATAATCGCTACTCATTGTAAATTCTGAAAAAATCTACCCTTATTAGTATCTAACCTAATTCTAAAACTTTTTTGCTTCTTCTTTTTTCTCCATAATCTCCTTCTTTCACTACTAAAATCTCAATTCAAGGACGAGTAGTAAGCCTATTCCCACAATAGTAACCCTTAATTTCCTAGCATAAAATGTAAATTCAAAATAACAAAAGAAAAAACTATTAATAGAGTAACCTAAAACTATTAAGCAGCAAAATTAGCCTCTAATGCCAAATTTCCCTCTTAATTAACACCACTTCCACCTAAAATCCGAACTCTATTCCAATTGTATCTCAAAGCATGGGAAAACCTAACACTACCACAACAAAAATAGAATAATATGTATGTAAATCACTTAGAATTAGAACAAAATTTCCCATTTAATTTTGGCAGTCATCAACAACAAGACATCATCTGAATATCCTTAATTTTATTCCACCTTTATCATTCTTAATGCATCAATTCATAATTACTTCTCCACACATTAAATTTTAAAGGAAAAAAACTAAGAAAAAAGGATGGAAATAAAAGTCTCTTACATGTAAATATTCAATCAGCTATTGCAATTTAGTGGTACTACTGCTATCTAGTATTACTGCTACTTAGTGGCCGCCTCTCATTATTGAATGGTAGCAGCTTAAGCTATTAACCTCCTCCCTTTCATTTCTTTCACTTCCTTTTTCATTTCATTCTCATTCCTTTTCTCTTCTTCTCTTTTCCCTTTTATTCCTTTCTTCTTCTACCCACACTAGTGGACTATTACTACTGCCATCACCATTGATAGCATAACTAGTGGCATTCTCCCCCCTATACTAGCTCTTGCATCGTCGCTATCTCTCCTTCCTTTTATTATCTCTATTTTTCTTTTCTTTATCCTTCTTCTTTTCTTCCTTTCTCCCTTTTTCTTTCTTTTTTCTATTGGTAGTGATAATCCACCACTATCGTTAACCCATCACTGATTAGGTCCCTAAATCAGCACCGCTGCATTATACACCACTCTATTACTATTGCCTTTCTTAGCTTCTTTATCTCTATCACAATCTATCTTCCCTTTCTCTTTCCTTTTCTTTTTCCAACTTCTTTTCTTTTTTTTTTCCTTTAGCATCTATCAGCTCAAAAAGAAAAAGAGACCAATTTTATTGAGCATAAAATAATGTGTAAACTAGTTTGAGGGGCTAATTTAAATAAAAATACTCCATTCATTCTCTTTTCTCCCCTATTTCACTTTTTTCATCAAAATTTACTTAAGTGTTTATTTATTTATTTATTTTCCCCTTTCATTACATTATTTACTTTTTTTAAAACTATTTTAGGCCTCTAAAATTCCACTTCCTGTGCTAAAATTACCTCTATATTATTTGAATATTAAGCCATCTTTGAATTTATCGAACTAAAATGAGGAAGAAAATCTAGTTAAATTCAAATTAAAACTAATTATTGTAAAATGGTTCTTTTAAATTTTTTTAATCCTCTTAATGACTTAAATTTTAATTGAGTATCTATCTAAAATCCCAAGAAAATTTCCTTTCACTTCATCTATTTAGTGTCTTGAGCATCGGGGACACTATTCATTATTAGAATGCACTATTTGCCAATCTTGAGATTCGTAGGCATTACATTTCTTCCTCTTTTAAAAGAACTATGTCCTCAAAATTCTTATAGGTAATCATCCCGCATTAGATCCATTAAAGTATACTCTACACATCTCAATTTTCACACTCTTCTGTAGCTCTTTTTATTCCTTATACTTAAACCTAAACTTTACTTCTTTTTACTCTTTATTTGTATAATCTTTCAAACTTGTTTTACTTCCTCTTTTAAGCACCTTTTGAGCATCTACTATATCAGTATATCCATAATGAGCATTAATATATTCAAGTAATCTTATAACAACTTCTTATCACCAATATCTTTTATAACCAATTCCATCTATCTTAATAGGTATAACCCTTTTTATCCTTCTAAATTCACTCTTGATTATCAAACTTCCATTTCAAGCATCTTAAGTTTCCTTTGATTTCTCATGTATCTTGTTAGACCCTATTAAACTTCCCTTTTAATGAAGGCAATGTATATATGTGGTTGAGCTGTAATTATGCATATTTAATGTTGCATGTAAGGATGATGCAATGTGAATATGTAGAATTTTATGATAAACCTAATGTTTTATGTACTAATGAGAATCAACCCTTAATTATAGGGAAATTGACTAGTATGTTAGGGACACTCACTCTTATACTATTAAACATGGTATCATTCTATTGAGTCCTCTTTACATTCTACCCTTATTCCTTGATAACCTTTTCACATGTGTTCACTTCTTTTTCTCTATTGAAGAGACCTTACACATTCTCATTTTTACTCTCCCTTACATGCAAGCTAACTTTACATTTAATCTTTGTTAATCTCTAATTATCTCTTAGTATTCTTAGACATCATTTTATACTATATATAACCTAAACTCTATGGCACTCATGTAGTCTTTATATTTTCCTTATTCCAAAGATTGCTTAAACCCTCTTTGATACGACCAAATGTGACACCCCTTACTTGATCCACCATTAGACATGAATAAAAGGTATCACATTTCTATCCTATATTTGATAAATCTTAATTATAAACATATAAACTGGATTTATTCAACTTGTTTATGGGTTTCCTTTAGATAAAGCTATTATGGAACATTTTTTAACAAAAATCTAGAAGCATAACATCTATCCAAAGGGAAAACCAAAAATTTAACATGTAAGAAATGAACACTACTATATATTTCCATATCAACCCATTCGACTTTAAATCTTTCTAATCCTCCATAACCACATAACAATCACTCAAATCATGAATACTATCATTAGTGCATCATTCACATATAGTTTACATAGTTAGCACCAATTTCTATATCTCATAGCAATTTTTATATCTCAATTGTCACATAATTAAATATAAAATAAATTATACTTAGATTTTGCACACTAGAATTCTTTACACATGAGCATTTTATATCTCAAGACTCCTTTACAAAATAATATAAGCCTCTCTTTTAAACCTTTACATGAGTGCCTTAATTAATAACTACATAATAGAATATATATAGAAGCTAGACTAGAATAAATAAATCTTCGACCTGTAATTCTGCTCTTTAGACTACACCTCCTCATTGGCTATCTTTAACCTATGCACTAGCAAGAGCTTTATGCTGAGCAATGATGCTCAATGGTGTACTCTATGTAATATACTTGTATTACACACATATATACAACATAAAATTTTAACTCACACAACTTGTACAAGCCATCAAACATCTACTTAATTATGATTAGCCTACTGTAATAGACTAACATAAATTAATTATTATAACATCTAGTCTGTTGACACACACATATGTATATATACATTCCATCTAAATCATGTATATCCTTTAAAATTTAAATCTTAATTTATATACTACTAACTTACTTCATCTTTATAGTCAGCTTTCATTACTTAGATCACTTAAATGTCATTTGTTACCAAACCCTATACACGTGCTTAATCTTTTTATTTTTTTAAGCATACATACTAGTTATTTCATAGTAGTGCATGTAGTTCACATCTTACTAACTAGATACAAAGTGCATCTAGTTTACTAATCCGATTAGTATGTTATTATTCCAGTTATCAATTAAGTTTTGTTAATCGAATTAGTAGCTTCTCTTCAATAATAATTATAAGTCCACATTAGTCATATGTGTATTATCTTTACATTATCCTATCTAGTTAATTTTCATGTTCCACTCATCATTACACATTTTATATTTGATTTAGTCATTATCCTATATAGCCTATATTTGAGAGACTACATTTTAAACACTGGATAATGAGATCCACACTTATATAGTAGCCTATATTATAAACCTTAATATCTACATCTACCATAATTCATCTAATAGGACGAATCACTTTCCAAGAATGTCTCTATACTATAATGGCAAGGGGTAGCCCTAATAGACCTCCCAACACTAGGATAGCAGTGATTAACCCTAATGAACCTCTCAATATCCCAACATAAGTAGATAGCAAGGATCAGCCCTAGTGGACCACCTAATATCCAAATCTATATAGATAGTATAAATTGGCCCTTATAGACCTCCTAATATCAAAAAGTGTGTAAAGTTAATAACTAAAACCTCTGCAATTATAACCACCATACAATAGGCAATGACCTTTACAAATTAAAGCCATTAGCAACTACTATATTAAGTCTCTAGTTGACTGGTCAACCTATCTAGAAAGTTATCTAACCAATATAGGCCTTATTATATCCTTTTTTATTTGACTTTGCCATAAATATTTTAGTGCCATCTTATTTTAATGATTGATTTCACTTTTGTTTAATTACTTTCTTACAAATGTCACATGAATTCACTAGTTTGTATTTCAACACCCTTTCTTAATCAAGCTTCATAACATAAACCATTAGACTATCTTTATTACTTATGACATTCATCTTCTCATAAGGAATCAATTCAAGTCTTTACTTTAGGTTCAATTTCCATTCTATGGCATCATACTTTACATAACTAGCATTTATAACATTAAAATTGACAATACACAGTTATATATTTATGTGTGCACTTTATTAACCATTTAGCCTCATGGGATAACATTTATCATATTTAGGTTTAAAGTAATTTATCACCCATTCATGCATTTTACCATCCTATATATATTAGGAATAATCATTAACTTCTATATACATTTTACATATATGCTAGTCACATCATTCGGTCAAATGGTCATTATCATGCATCATACATTTATGCTTTATTACTTAATCCCAACATATCTTAAACATTCAATTAAAGTCATTTATTTATTGATTACACATACACTCAAGCACCTTTACACATATCACATAAACCATGTGTATGTACTCATACATAAGTATGAGTAAATAAAGCAATTCAACAAAAATAATGTAAATGCACTCACCATCTTGCATTCCTTCTTATAACTATATTTATCTTATCCATTTATCTTAAACTTATCCCCCTACATTTCATTATTTGACTTTATTTCAAACTTATGCTTTTTTATGCATTACTTTTTTTGTTAATAACACACACTCTCTCATCACATCTTTCGAATCTAATTACCCATATATCATGCCATTTCTAATACTATAACCATCTTAGTCTTACCTTTATAGTCTAACTCTGTAATCCTAATTCATTTTGTTCCTTTCATATTCACTTACCATATTACGCTACCTTTATTTACCTTAACATGCATAACCTTGTTTTTCTTATTTGCTTTTATAGTTTATTTCATCATTTACTTCTATCAGTTCTTAATACATGCATATGTCACTTATTTGATACTTTATCTTTAAGCTCCCCTTTCCACCTCTTTTGGCCATGACTTCTCTATCCACATATTCTATTTCAACTTAAATCATATATACACTTTACTAGGATTATATTTCTAACATGATTAGCTCAAAAGCTTCACCTTGCTCTACATACACATATAAGTCACTTAATTTAAGGGAAAATATTCTTACTTCTATTCTTTCTTTCTATAAGGCTAATCTCTACTTTACTAAACATACACATTAAATCACTTAATCTATAAGATGTCATCACACTATCTTTTCACCTCTAAAATGCATACCATTGAGATCATTAGGCCTTATCTATAATCACATATCACTACTAGTTCTTATTCAATTTTCATCACAACCTTAATAAAAATGTTTCATTAATTATTTCTTAATGTTTAATTAAATTTTTATATGGCATTACTTCTAATCATGCTCACATAAGTTAACGCATACAGGTTTCACTTATCTCACTTCTGTACTTGTTTAGTATTACTCCTCACCAATTATGCTTTTAGGATCATACCTACATTACTTATCTAATTTAAACCAATAATACCTCTAAAGTTCCACTACTGTATTTTAGCTACCTACAAGTATTCACCAATGTTTGTTCCTTAGTTTGTTACTTGTTTAAATCATACATATAATATTTTGCTGCTCATAGGTCATTAATTTTAACTATTTACTTACCTAAATTTATCAACTACACTCTGTAACCATGAAAACTCATTTTACTTGTCAAAATTTTGCACATGCACAAATATATTTCAAAGAATACACTTACTTGTTAAGCTTAAAAGCCTTTTCTTAGACTCAATTCCTCCTAACCTATAGTCGCTACTCACTATAAATTCTATAAAAATCTACTATTTTTGGCATTAGACCTAATTCTAAAACTTTTTTGCTTCTTTCTTTTTCTCCATAATCTCATTCTTTTTCTACTAAAATTTCAATTTGAGGATGAATAGTAAGCTTCTTCCTATAAAAGTAACCCTTAATTTCCTTGCATAAAATGTAAATTCAAAATACCAAAAGAAAAATCTATTAGTTGAGTGACCCAAAACTAGTAGGCAACAAAATTAGCCTCCAATGTTGTATTTCCCTTTTAATTAACACTAATTCTACCTAAAATCCAAACACTAATCCAATTGTATCTCAAAGCATGGCAACAAAAATAGAATAATATATATGTAAATCAGTTAGAGTTATAACAAAAATTCCCATTCAATTTTCATAGCCATCAATAGTAGAAAATCATCTTAATGTCCTCAATTTCATTCTATTTTCACTATTCATAATATATCAATTCATAATTACTTCTCTTCACATTCAATTTTAAAGGAAAAAAAACTAAGAAAGAAGATGAAAATAGAAGTCTATTACCTATGAATATTTGAAAGGTTGCTATGGTTTAGTGACATCGTTATTACTGCTACTCAGTGGTGGCCTCTTGCTACTAAATGGTAGTAGCCTAAGCCATTAGCCTCTTTTCTTTCACTTCTTACACTTCTTTCTTTTTTTCTTTCTCATTCCTCTTCTCTTCTTCTCCTTTCTCAATCATTCCCTTCTTTTTCTGCCAACACCAATGGATTGTTACCACTACCATCATCATTGATGGCATAGCCAATAGTGTTCTCTCTCTTACAGTAGCTTCTGCACCACCACTATCCTTTTTACCTCTTTCATCTCTCTTTTTGTCTTTTTTGTCTTCCTCTTTTCTTCCTTTCTCCCTTTTTCTTTCTTTTTTTTTTGTTGGCAATGGTAATTTGCCACTACCATTAACCCATTACTACCTAAGTCCTTACACCAGTGCTACTACACTGTATGCCAATCTATCTTTGTCACTTTCCTTAGCTCCTCTATCTCTATCCTAATCTTCTCCCCTTCCTTTTTCCTTTTCTTTTCCCTTTTTTTTTCTTTTTTTCCTTTAGCATCTGTCAGCTTAAAAAGAAAAAAAGATTGCTTTTATTTGAGCATAAACTAATATGTAAACTTGTTTAAAGGGCTAATTTAAATAAAAATGCTCCATTCATTCTCTTTTCTCCCCCCATTTCACTTTTTTATCAAAATTTATTTGGGTGTTTGTTTATTTATTTATTTATTTTCCCTTTTTTGTTCCGTGCTTTACTTTTTTTAAAACGATTTTAGGCCTCTAAAATTCCATTTCTTGTCCCAAAATTCCCTTCATATTATTTGAACATTAAGCCATGAACCTCTAAAATTATTGGACTAAAATAAGGAAGATAAATCTAGTTAAATTCTAATTAAAACTAATTACTGTAAAATGGTTCCTTTAATTTTTTGAATCCTTTTAATGACTTAATATTTCAATTTATAATCCACCTAAAATCCGTAAGAAAATTTCCTTTCACTTCATCCATTTGGCATTCTGAGCATCAAT
>CANXYI011328194.1:0-12961 GCA_948208565.1 Hura crepitans | reverse complement strand
TCACTATTTTTGTCAAAAGGCTAATAGGCTCTTACAAGCAGAGGTCCCTTCTAATAGGTCTTTCTAATCAAGGATAATAGTGACCGATTAGTTCACCTTTCATATACCTGAAGGTACGAGGCTTACGAGTGATGGATATGCTAGCACTTCTCCATTTTTAAATGAAAATTGGAGTCATGGTTCACAACACTATCCAAGGTAAAAGGGACATAGTTTATATAAGATGAAATGCATGGTATCGATAAAAATTAGAATATTAAATGGCATATTATTTGGGTGCTTTCAGATTGAAATTTCTTAGTCCCTAATAGAGTCACCATTATAGAGATTATGTATTTTTATCGGGGATGAGAATGGTTAGTGGAGTCACCACCTGGCCTCTACACTAGGACCTCTGATCTTCCGTACTAAAAAATTTTGGAATTTCAGATCTTATTTATGCCCCCAATAATATGTTCTCTATGTATATTGTAACGTTTATCAATCCCTTATCATTCAAGCATAAGTCATTCTTAATTTAAATTGCAACTCCTTTGCATGTATGGAAGTAAATTATGATGTTTAAAGAATACAGTTATGTATATTATACATCTAAAAAGTGAGTCATTCATTGATTGTCAATTGACCTGATAGTTACCCTTAATTCCATTGGAATTAGTGGTAATTGCCCAACTCCCATCTCTAGGAGATTAGCCTTTATTGAAATACATTTGATTGTGACTTTTGATTAAGGAAATACAAATTCATTTTTATTAGAAAACACCGGTTAATTATGTAGAAAATAGTTTGATGTGAAAGTTAGGTTTTAGCATGTAAAACAATTTGTTTACTAGCTATTATAACCCCAAAATGAAAGAGCATTTATAATACAAAATCAAAGAGATAAATTATAGTCCTAAAATAGTCCAGCTTCTACATCGCTAAGTCCATGCAGATGCTAAAGAGGTTGGTCATTGGTCCATGCAAACCATTATCAGGGAAGGATTGAGTCCATTCCATCTTTCACTCCAGCCAAAAAGTCCAATTGACAACTCAGGAAACACAAAAGCTAGAGAGATTAGACCGTGACTATTGACAAATAGTGAACAAAGTATAAACATATTTGAGATGGACAAATCAAAGGTCATTGGTTATACAAGCAAAACTCATGCCAAGAAATCATCATACAACTTACCACACATAGGTCTGTGTAGACATACAACCCTTGAGATAGAGAGTCTGTGTGGACTACTTTCCCACTTAAAGCACACAATCACATGTTTTCAATATCAACACATAAATATATTAATTCACACCAATCAACTAGCATTTAACATGGTATTATTGAGATGGGTAATGATGCTTATTGAATATAGGCCTGTGTGGACCAGGTTACCAAATTGACATAAATGACATAAGTCTGTGCGGACTAACCTATATGCTTGTGTCTAAAGGCACTAAGTCCATGTGAACTTAATCATGCATATGATCAAATTTATACAGTGAGATTAACATCATATAGCATGCAGAATATTAACTATAGGCATTAATCTTACATCCTATGCATCAAATACAATTGGCTTACTCATCTTAAGTAGGAGTGGAGATAACAAAGTATCATCAAACTCACAATCAATTTCAGAGATCATTGGCACATTAGAAACATCTAAGAATTCCTTAATAGACCTCATAAATTACCTAGACAAGGAAATCTCCATAAACAATAGCACAAAAACCTTAGGATTTAAGTAAAGATAGTTGAAATCTCTTCTAGATCAAACCTCCACTCTTTGCCATTGGAATATGTGTAGTTGCAATTCTTTTTTAAACCTCTAAAACTTCTAAACCCCTTCTCTATTGATGTAGAGAAGTATTTATACTTACTCTTTAGGTTTTTTCCTTCCTTTTCATTTAGAAGGGAGTCCTAATCCTTAAAGGACTCTAGCTCCTAGACTTAATAGGCAATATTTCCATCAGAGTGCTTTTCCCGACATGCGGACTTATCTATACTAGCCCGTGTGGACTAGGCTCTTTGGTATGACTATCCATGATCTTCATAGGCTAGGCTCTAGCCTATTCCCGTAGTCAATCCATGCAAACATGGCTCTTAGGTCTGTGCGGACCTTTATCTTAATAGCTTTATGCTAAGCTTGAGAGTTTATCTTTGGCTATCATCATAGGTCAAGGTGAGGTGTCTATAGCTACCTATTGTTCGTCTCTATAATTAGATTTGAATCTACTTATAAGACTCAGAGTACATACTATATTAGTTCTCATACATAACATAGCATATATAATGGATCCTCTAACTAAAGCATATGGAATCCTACTTATACACTTTCCCTTTTTTTATGTCTTGAGAGACATAAATTTAGAAAGGTGTTTTCCTTGCAGCATAGGAATGAAACCTTTCCTAGAGTGATCTATGCTAAACCTCATTTGCATTTTATCTACGTACATTGACTATGAAAGACAAAGTAACCTTTTAGATCTATCTCTATAGATCATGATGCCCAAGATATAAGTTGTTTCTGTAAGGTTTTTCATGGATAACTATTTACTCAGCTATATCTTGGCTGACTAGAGGATGGATACATCATTTTGTATTAGTAGTATGTCATCTACATATAACTCAAGAAACAAAATTGCACTCATATTGACCTTCTTGTAAAGATATGGCTCATCCATGTTTTTTATGAAACCAAACTCTTTAATTGTCTTTTCAAAATGGATGTTCTAGCACCTAGAAGGTCACTTCCATTTGTAAATGCATCTTTGGAGCTTGTAAACGTAATTGGTATCTAAGGATGTAAAACCTTTAGGTTATGTCATATACACTTCCTCTGACAATATTTCATTAAAAGAAGTCATCTTTACATCCATTTGCCAAATCTTATAATATTAATGAGCATCTATGGTAGGTAAAATTTGAATGAATTTAAGCATTGCTAGTGGATAAAAGGTTTATCAAAGTCAATTCTTTATCTTTGATAATAGCCTTTCTCTAATAATCAAGCTTTATAGATAATCATATTACCTTCCATGTCAGTCTTTATCTTGAAGACCCATTTGCACCCAATGGGTTTTATCCCTTTTGGTGGATTAGCCAAAGTCCATTCTTAGTTACCATATATGGAATCCATTTTAGATTTTATGGGTTTAAGCAATGAGTTTGATTCTAAAATCTTTAGAACTTTCTCATAGTTTGTTGTGAGACGAGTAATCATGCTCATGGTACTTTATCAAGTTCAATTTTGATACCATTATCTTTCATGAGAAACACTTTCTCTAGAAAGACTGCATGCTTTGAAATAATCACATGTTATTCCAAAAGATGATAGAAGTAATATCCCAAACTTTTCTTCAGATACTGCACAAATAAGCATCTATCAAACTTAGCTTTAAGTTTATCTGACATCATTCTCTTCCCATATGTAAGGCTTCTCGATACCTTCATACGTGAAATAATGGGTTTCTTGTTATACCATATCTCATATAGTGTAACATCAACCGACTTTAATGGAATTTTGTTTAAAAGATAAATAGTAGTTTCAAGTGCATAACCCTAAAATGATCTAAGCAAATCTACAAAGCTCATCATGGATCGAGCCATATCCAATAGGGTTTAATTTCTCCTTTAAGATACAATAGTCTGTTGTGGTGTATATGGAGGAGTCCACTAAGTTAATATACTATTATATCTTAGATAACTCTAAAAGTTATGACATAAGTATTCTCCATACCAATTTGATTGGAGTGTTTTAATACTTTTGCCAAGTTATTTCTTAACTTTATTTTTTAATTCTTTGAGCTTTTTAAAGTTTTCAAATTTGTACTTTATCAATTGCAAATACCTATATCTAGATTAATAATTGATAAAGGTAATAAAGTAGAGAAATCCACCACTTGCAAGTATGGCCATAGGTCCACATACATCTATATCTATAAGGTTTAAAAGCCCATTAGCACGTTCTTCTTTTCTACTAAAAGGCTTTTTTTTATCATTTTGCCTAATAAACATGACTTGTAATTTTTAATTGATTCATAATCAAATGGGCTGAAGTCACTAGACTTATGCAACTTAGACATGCATTTCTCATTTATATGGCCTAAATGACATCATCACAAGAAAGATGGTTCCAGGTTATCCATATGTTGTCTCTTGGTATTAATATTATAAAGTTCCTTTTAATTATCAAGAATAGAAATTCATTAACATTAAATCCAAAACAATATAATGCATTGTCTTTATAAACTAAACAACCCTTGCTTTTATTAATTTTAATATCAAAATATTATTCAATAAGACAAGATAAAGAAAAAATGTTCTTGTTTGAGGAAGGAACAAAATAACAATTATTAAGTTCCAATACAAGTCCAAAGGCAAATACAAATGATATGTTTCTACAACTAATGTAACAAATCTTGCTCCATTTTCTACCCATAGGTCCACATCACCCTTAATTCCATTAATCTTAATAATATTAATACCTAAAGTTGAAGCATCATATGCTTCTTCTTCATTAGAGACACAAGGTAAGCTTTCTAGTTCATACTTTTGGGATTAGCCTTTCCACTTCCCTAGGCTTTTAACTAATTAAACTATAATTTTTATTCCTAACAGAAAAAGTGTTAATATGATTTACCATGTTTTTATGATTATAGAATTAACATTTAACTATAATATATCATAAAATTATTAAATTGAAGCCTAACAATTTCAACTGTTGAAGTGTCCTTCATTATCTTCAAATGAAACAATATCTTAGATATCACATATCTTATATTTCATAAAAAGACATTTGATGATCCAAGCATTACATGCCCATACTCTTTCTAAAGTTTAAGAGACATAGAGGCAATCATATTGCCTTCTCTATATGCTTTTGAAAAAGCTTTTAACTCCTAGTTGGAATTTTTATCAATTAAATAAGGTGGAATATATGTGTCCAACACATTTATCTTCTCACTTTTGATAACTATTCTTAGATTTCAAAGTTATTTTGATCAATATTAGCATAAACTCAAGTTAGAAGACATTATGATAGTGATGTTGTATGTGAAAATGAAAGCATGTTAGAGTATAATCATGTATATGTATGCAATAATTTTAAAGTCTTTAAAAGCATGCATTACTCTTGCTATTTTATTACAAACCAATAACCCTCACTAATTAATCTGAGAAAGCCCATTAGAAACTTTCCTAGTGGGTCAGTATATTAATCACTAGGTCATCAACACTTGATGCAAATGTCTCATATACATATTTCTCCATTCTTGCCTCATACTTATTAGCTTTGCGCATGCTTAACAAAGTAATAATCATGCTAAGATGGACCTATTAATATGATTTAAACATATATAATGTAGCATGGGTTTAAGTATGCTCAATAACCCAATGCTAAAGATAACTCTTGTTTAACCAATGCTAAAGATAACTCTTGTTTAAGTCGTATTAATAGAAGACTTTACTTATATTATCAAGGAATTTCTTCCAATTAAGTCACTTCAGTTTTGCATACTTTGTATGCTTATGCAAAGGGATTTTACATGCTTTGGCATGCTTATTCATATTTAATCTCATTAATTCATACATATGCTATTTAATCACAATAAATATATGATCTAATGATGGACTCTTACTATATTAGTTTCTTTTAGCAAAAGAAATCCAATTTGTGTCAAACCCTAGGTAGTTATATTGGAATTACAAACCCAATAAGAAATAAAAGAACACTTCTATCTATTTCATCTTGATCTTTGGTGTGCCTTTTTCTTTATTTTTGCTCCTTGTATTTCTTCATCCTAATGTAACCTCATGTAATCTAACTACTTATCATATAAATTAGAAAACTTCACATTACATGAGAGGGGAATTAGATGAGAAGAGAAATATAAAAGAGAAATAATAGAAAAGGCTAGGACACGTAGGCCCAATTTAACCAAAGAAAAAATTCATGCAATATAGATCAATCTCATTTGTCATTGTACATAACTAGTCATAATGCTAAATACATACCTTTAAATGCTTTTCTAATACACATAATTAACTTCCAATTTTTAGATCCCACTTATTGCACACCTTACCAGATTCCCTAAGAAACCCGATAGGTAATGCACTTCCCACCAGGACACTCATCTTAAGATTTCCCCAAGTCTGCACTCCTTAACACTTACAGATTATTTAATATTTGATGTGATATTGCTTAAATCCTTAGTCTGCCTCTTAACTATTCTTATTTAAGGTATAATAGACCTAGGAAACCATTTAATAGACCCTCAATATGTTTACAATAATTTAGGCAGCACAATGACTACTGGGGTGACATTCTAAAATTTTTCTAACCATAAAAAAAACACTTCTAATATCATTATTATCACTTTGTCTCCTTTTGGACCCTTCTATTCCACTCAATAACATCACTCTATTATCAACAAACATGAAAATACCACACAGGGCCTCAAGCCCAAAATCACCAAAAGCCACATAAATTAAACATTTAGATAAATGACCTATCTATATACATACACATTCACTTCTATATATAGACACTAACAGCTTCTAAGTTTTTTAAACCTATAACCTATAATATTTGCATGAGTGCCTAATAAACTATTAAAACACACATAGCTATATAACCTTAAATGTCTATGCTTGTTACACTGCACGATCCTTGAGGCTAGACTACTAACTTTTGTAACCTATGTACCAAAATACTAGTATGCTAGGTATAAAACTCAATAGTGAATTTAATGTATTAAAAACATGTCACATACAGGCACTTAGACGTAGCAATAAGCTATAAATATATAAATGCAATGCATGGCAACCATTCATGGAAGTGACATTAATTCCAGTACTTAGTCTCCTAGATCAATTAATTAAAGTTATACCATTATAGTAATTTCATTTAATTTATTCATTTTGTGATTTTGCATCAAGTTAGGTCTATATTTTAATTTAGTTTAACTTAATTTAATAGGCTTGACTAGATAGGCTACACTTAAAGAGGGAACTAAAAATTATACATTGGTTCACATTCTGGACCCCGACTATTGCATCTTCCTAGTTTGGTAATAAAGATCAATTGACACAAACCTCCTAGTACTAGACAGAGGATAGCAGGGATCAGTCCGTAAACCTCCCAATATCCCAATAATTAATAGCAAGTCACTCTGTGGAGAGTAGAATTATGAGCCATTTCAAGTTCAAGTTCTAATTAATCATTTTTATGGGATAATTATAGGTCATTATTCATTTTTCATACATAGTTATAGACCCACGGTCACCATTTTCTAGGCATTTTTCAATGTCACTCTAATCCATTTTAGTATGCCATTATGGCCCCCCAACATTATGTCATTCCATACATTCCAAATGGCCTCAAAAGTGGCCTCAAATTCAATTAGAAATCAAGCATACGAAGTGTCCCAATTTATGTCCAAATTCATACCGTCATAAGTTCCATTATAGGTCATTTTTACCATCCCCATTTATAAGCCATTTCTAAGCTCAATTATGAACACCATTCCTTTACTTATACTAACCAATTATCTTACCATGCTTACTCACATGTTTATGCCCATTTCATCCCAACCTCATTTGACATAATTTATGGCTATCATGACTTGCCAATTCTATATAACATACACCATGTCCCACACACACATATATGCCAACCATAACACACCTCTCACCCACCACTAAATCAAGGTCACACACATGTACATTTTTATAATTCACCACACATACATGTCATACACCAAAGTTCCAATCTATACATGCCTATACATATGACATACTGTGCACACCATATCATAACATACCATATACATGCCTTAGCCATTGTATGATTTATCACATACATGCATATTTTCATCAAATTCACCACCTATACATCTAATTCCATGCCTAACAGAAAATTTCCTATCACAGACACTAGGCCACCATGCCATACACATAAATTGCAAACCAAGGAACCCTAGTTTACCTCTCAGCCATTCATGGAACCACTTATAACCATGGCTTTTCTCACCATACATATATAATCCATTAAATCCCATAACATACTCATCATTAACCATTACAATCCCTACATACACACACATGCCTTAATATATCACACACACCTTAACATATCATACACATATACACATATAACCTCTAGGTCATAGAGAGACCACACCCTTCCACTAAATCATCCCATAAATCACTCAATTCACATGGAAATAACATTAAAGTAGGCTTAATTCAACATTACACACACATTACGCACTATAACCATTAATTCAATACAATATTTCCATATAAATTGCACTTGAAATAAACATGGCTTGCCTCAAATACATTAAATTCAAATACCTACACTTAAATTAGAGTCTTACTTACACTTTAGCACCTTTAATTCCCTAGTTGAACATCAACTCCACCTTAGCCTACATACACACATACATGGCTTAGAAAAATCATAGAAAATTCTATAGAGCTCCAATTGAAAGTCTAAAAACATAAGCATCCTTAAAATGATGAAATCCCTTTAGAAGAAAAATGAAAAGTGAGAAAGGGCACTTACACACAAACTTGATTTTTCAAGCACCATTTATGTACATAAAGCTTTCTTGATTTTTCTTAAGCTCAATGCTTCCCTATGGCCTCCCAAGCCTTAAAGAACTAATTATTAACTAATTAAGGTAATTTTTGGTGATAATTTGTAAAAGAATTAAGCTTCAATGGCCATAGAAATGGAAAAAGGAAGAAAGAGATATCATCGAGTGAGAAAGAAGAAAGAAAGGGAAAATGGTAGGGGGATGAGGTGTCAATGGGCCAAGTGGGGTAGTGGCTACTTGGCACCCCCTTTTGTAGTGGTTGGGGTAGCTCGGGTGGTGACACGTGTCACCTGAGTGCCATAAAATCTCAATTTTTCTTGAGAACTTTGAGAAATTTTAAAAATTCACATAAACCTAAAAATAATTATCATATCCATTTTAAAAATCATCGATTGGGCCTATTTATGGGCTTATAAAACTTGAGTCAAAATTTTTTTGACAGGACAGTTAATTAATTTCTCAATTTACGTGAAAATTTCAAAATTAAAGAAAAATAGTAAATGACCTCAAAAATTAGAAATTCATTCACCAATGGCCAAAGGGAACTTTTGACCTTCAAGATATGGTATTTTTAGGTTTGTTTAGGCATGTCCCGGGCCATTTTTTACCTAAGTCCATATGAGCTTATTAACCACTATATTTTGGCCTAAGATAATTTATTGGTTCTACTAAGTCTTCAAATTATGTCATTTTCTTCATTTTTAAGCCCCTCAAAGTTTCATGACCAGTATGCTTTACCTCAGTCCTCATGAAGGTGACCCGACACTCTAGGCACACTTTTAGAGCCTTAAAGCTACTGTTCACAGAGCCTCGAGTTATAGGCATTATAGTCCTCCCCTTCATAAGAAATTTCATCCTCAAAATTACTTGGAGTAAACAAATATGGATATTGAGTTTTCATATGCTCCTCAGGTTCTTATGTGGCCTCTTCTATATTGTGGTGTTTCTACAGTACTTTGACTAATGGAATAGTTTTATTTCTTGGCTTTTTCACTTCTCGAGCTAGGATATGTACTGGTTCTACATTACAACTCAAATCTCATTATACCCAAATGTCTATCAATAAAACTACATGGGAAGGATCTTATATGTACCTTCTGAGCATTAAAACATGAAACACATCATGAATTTGTTATAGCTTAAGTGGTAAAGCTAGTCCGTATAATAGTGGTCCCACTCTTTCTATTATTTCATATGGCCTAATAAATCTAGGACTCAGTTTCCCCTTTTTACCAAATTTGAGTACCTTCTTCCATAGAGATACCGTCAAAAACACCTTTTCACTCATTGCATATTTAATGTCCCTCTATTTTAGGTTCGCATAAGACTTCTACCTATTACTTGCAGCTTTCAACCTTTCTCTAATAACCTTAACTTTCTCCTCTATATCTCTTATCAAGTCAACCCCTAAAATCTTGTATTCCCTAACTTCACTCTAACATAAAAGGAGTTTTACATCTTTTGCCATATAGTGCTTCATTAGGTGTCATGCCTAAACTAGCTTGATAACTATTATTGTATACAAATTTAGTTAAAGATAGATATTGGTCCCAACTACCTTTAAATTTAATGGCATCGCTACACAACATATCTTATTATACTTTTATTACCCTTTTCGACTGTCCATCTGTCTGAGGCTGAAAGGCTATACTATAGGTCAGTTTGGTACCCATTGCCTAATAAATTTTTTTCCAAAACTTAAAAGTGAATCGAGGGTCCCTATCCGAAATAGTGGCTACTGGTATACCCTGTAGTCTCACGATCTCATCTATATATAATTTGGCCAATTTCTTTAGGGAATAATCCATTCTAATGGGGATAAAGTGTGCTATCTTAGTTAATCTATCTACAATCACCCATATAGTATCACACTTTTTCCTAGTCATAGGCAATCCTATTATAAAGTCCATTGTAACCTTTTCTCATTTCCATTCTAGTATTGCTGTAGGATGCAATAATCTAGAAGGAACATAGCATTTAACTTTTACCTGCTAGCATGTCAAACATCTAGCCATGTACTCTACTACATCTCTTTTCATACTTGACCACTAATATTGAGGCTTCAAGTCTAAATACATCCTCGTATTTCCAGGATGCATAAAATAAGGAGCTTTATATTTCTCTTTTATATCTATAACCTTAGGTCAACTATATTAGGTACACATAGCCTGCCATGGTAATACATATATCCATTTTCACTCAGTTCAAACCTTATTGCCTTCCCCTCTTTAGCTTTAACCATAATCTATACTAGTTGTTCATGCTTATTTTGTGTCTCCTTTGTCTACTATCTTAAATTATATTTCATCTATAGTTCAACCAAAATATCATGCTCCTTTGTGTACTAAAGTATGGCATTCATAGCTTTCAAGGTTACCATTAACTTTTTATTCAGAGTATCAGCAACCATATCAACTTTCCTTAGGTGATAGTCTATCAAACTAACATAATCTTTAATTAATTCTAAACACTTTTTTTACCTTAGGTTTAACTCCCTCTAAGTAAAGAGGTATTTTAGACTTTTATGGTTTGTGTAGATATAACATTTCACACCATACAAGTAATACCTCTAAATTTTCAAAGCAAAAATAATGGCAACTAACTCCAAGACATGAGTCAAGTAATTCCTCTCATGTGGTTTCAACTATTTTGAAGCATATGCTCCCACTTTTCCTTCCTGCATCAATACATAACCTAATGCATTAAGTGAGACATCATTATACATAATAAAGTCCTTACCCTATTCAGGTTGAATTAGGATAGAAGCTTCTATCAACATCTTCTTCATTTTGTCAAAACTTTCTCAATATTTTGCATCCCACTCAAATTTAACATTCTTTCTGATCAATCTAGTTAAAAGTGTTACAATCATAGAAAATTATTTCACAAATCTTCTATAATACCCAGCTAAACCCAAGAAACTCTATATCTTTATCACATTCCTTGAGGGCTTCCATTCTAATATTTCCCTGACCTTATTAGGGTCTACTCTGATAACCTTTGTTGATACTATGTGTCTTAGAAAAAGCCACTTGATTTGGCTAGAATTCACACTTGCTCAACTTGGCATATAACTATTTTTCCTTTAGGGTCTATAGCAAAACCTTGAGATGCTGATTATGTTCTTCTCTGGTCTTAAAGTACACTAGGATATCATCAATGAATACCTAACAAACTAATTTAGGTATGGTTAGAATACTCTATTTATTAAGTCCATAAAAATTGTTAGGGCATTAGTGAGCCTAAATGGCATTACTAGGAACTCTTGATGCCTGTATCGAATCTTGAAACTAGTTTTAGGAATATCAGATTCCTTGATTCATAGCTAATGGTACTTGAATCTCAAATCAATTTTGGAAAATACACTTGTACCTCTCAGCTGGTAAAAAAGACCATCTATTTTTGGCGAAGGATATTTACTTTTCGCTATCACTTTATTAAGTTGTCTATAGTCAATGCACAATCAAAGCGACCCATTTTTCTTCTTTACAAATAATACAGGGGCTCCTTAGGGTGAAATATTTGATTTAATAAATCCTTTGTCTAACAAATCATGTAACTACACCTTCAATTCTTTCAACTCAATAGGCACTATTCTATAGGGTGTAATGGATACATTAGTTGTACTAGGATATACCTCAATGTCATAACCAAGTTCTCTTTATGGAGGTAACCCTAGCAACTTATCAAAAAACATATCAGGGAATTTAGAAACTATTGGAATCTATTCAAGGCTTGAAGTGGAAGTATTAGAGTCAATGACATGTCCTAGGTATGCTTTGCACCCCTTACAATTGAGTTTTTTTGCTATAATAGCTAAAATGAGATTATCTGGAAGGTTTCTCTCACTTACAAATGTTATTTCCTATCCCTCTATAGTTTAGAGGCTTAATTTCTTGTGTTTACAATCAACTACAACTTGATTTTTAGAAAGCTATAGGAAATAAATGCTCATGAATCACTAAGGAATAATGCTTATATCCTTGGTTTACAATCGCACTCTACCCTATTAGATTATTGATTTAAAAGCTTAGGTTTCAATCCCATATCATGTGCTTGTGTAGTGCATACAAAAGAATATATAGAACTTAGGTCTATCAATGCAAAAATTAAAACATCAAATAAGTAAAATGTAGCAGTAATAACATCTAGGGCTACTGCTTCTTCATAGACACTAACAACATATTGCCTAGCTAGTGCACAAGCTTTTAATCATGTCCTTTGACTAGCACTGGGTTGCTCCCTTCAACCCTATCTATATCCTTTACCCTAAGGTTCTATTGTAAATGCCTATGTATAGGCACCCTCTATCTATCTCTAGAGACACTCTCTCTAATACTGACCCTTAGCTTCCTAACTAAAATAGCCTATCCTT
>CANXYI011328114.1:0-18749 GCA_948208565.1 Hura crepitans | reverse complement strand
ATTGAAATATTATTATTTATTTAAAGAATTTGAAAATAAGAAAATAAAAATTATGTAAGGATATTATGTTGAGATTCTTCTTATTGAATAATTATATATATAATAAGTACAAATTAAGATTTGGATGTGATTATATGATTTTTATGTTATTAAATATGTTGTGCATAACTATGCATTTTAAATTGTGTATATTATGATGAATATTAATGATGCATGAATTAGTTAAACTCTAAGGTAATGCATGATTTAGTTCGATTTCACCACTAAGCAAAATGCTTAGCGCATCATTTTATTTGCGATGCGTAGGTTCAAACAACAAGCAGATTTAAGCCTCGGGACATCAAGACAAAAGTGAAGGCCATAATTTTGGTATCTTTTTTATGTATATATTTAAGTTATGTAATGTATAGTCATAGATGACACTCTTAAAAAGTGATGTAAATAGTTTAAGCCTAAACTGTAATGTCTTATAAATTTTAAGTTTGTGTATGGTTTGTAACTAAACTTTCAATTGTTTTAAACTGCTTAATGTATGTTTGACATCTCTTCCTAAGGTTGAGACCTTGATGTTGATTTGGAGTGATCAGATGGATTTTAGAGTTGTAGAGACGTAAGAAAATGATTATAGACGTGTTTTTATAGGTTTTAAAAAATTTTAGGATAGTGCTTGATATAGTCGTTATGCTGTCGAAATTTTGGCACGAGAATTCCCAAATAGATTATGTAATTTGGTTTTCAAAAAGTTTTTGAAAGATCATATATTTTTACATTAAATTGTTTATGGTCTAATATTAGTAAATAAGATATATGTTATGAGTTTAGATAACGTGTAATGTATCGCACACCTTAGTCGTGTTAGGCAATCGGTTGGTGACCAGACTGGGTAAGTGGTGTCACAACCCATGTAGGTTATGCTCATGTCCCCACCTAAGCCGGAAGCATAGTTTCTAAAAAAATTATGTGTGACCCCCTTTTGACATTATAATAAGATTTTCATAGCTTTTTCAAAACTTAACGAAATTGATCATTTCTAAGTTGATTTTCATAGTCACTTTAAGCGATATTTAAGACCTATATTACATGGATTTTTGACGTGATTGTGGTATAATTTTGGAATTAAATGTTGTTGCATGAGTTGAGAAATTATATGCTACATAAATTAGAAATTTAATTAAATTGTGAAATTTATGTTTGTTTTCTTACAAAATTAAAGTGTTTTGAACCTAGTCATAAACCCTATTAGTCCAATCACTTAAAGTGAATTTTGAAACATATAAACATGAATTTGGTATGAATGAAACATAAATTATGAGTCTAAATGATAATGCATGAGGTGAGAATTTATGTGCTATGTAAATGAGGAAATTGATTTAATTTATGAAAATAATATTGTAATAAGTTATGACATAAATGAGTTGGTTAGAGATGTGGCATGAGTTCTTCATATACCAAACATGGAAATGATGAGATGAAACATGTGATACAATGGGTACAAGATAATGATGTGACATGGGATATGTGGACATAAGTATGTGATAGGGCTGTTTTTTATTTAATTATGTAATGTAAGCTAAATGTCTAAAAACTTAGCATGAGTACAAATAATATGACATTTCAATTAAATGACATGTGAGTTTGATATGAGGCTTGTATGGAATTTTGGGCACTATGTGTTGTTATTTACATGGCATATGAATACATGATAAAATTATGATGAGATCATGAGCATAATTATGATATGGTACATGTGATAGCAATTATGATGAGATAATAAGAATGCAAATGAGATGCATGATAATATGATATAAAACATGACATTGGGTATCACATATTAACTTAACTTGAATTTATGAATATTCATGTGGTAAGATGATGATAAGATTATCATCATGAATATATAATGAGACATGTGATGACACTATAATGAGTCATGAGAATGAAATTGTGATACCTAACAATGAAGTATGAGAATGTGAAATTGAGTACCACATATTGAGAAAAGTTGAGCTTGTGATCATACTATGTGAAATTGAAATTGAGAACAATGTGACACGATGAAACACTAAGAGTAATACATGTTATCATCTAACAACTAATCTTGTTACTGGAAAAATTGATAAATTGCATGATAAATTGGTAAATAATGAACTATGCCTATGTATGGCTAGGCTATTGATAGTGTTGGGATAGATTGGCATATTAATAGGATTTTTTAGCATTATTGTGTCTTACGTGTGATGTGGCAGGTATGGCCATATAAGGTTAGTAACCATTGTACATTATGTGAGGCTTTTAAGAGCATATGTGGCTCTCTGAAGCAATTGTGTTTTGCAAAAATGACCACATATTATGAGTTCATACCATGTGCAATGTGGTGGGTGCAGCCGCATAAGGTCAACAACCACTCTCGTTATCCAATCTACTTTAGCCAAGGTGTACATTAGACTAATTTAAATAATTTAACTAATCATAAATAAGGCATTATGAGTTATCCAAAATGTGATTAAAGAAGTATGTATGTGAGACATAAAATAAGTAATGGGTTAATCTTAATGTGATCTAAATTAAACTAAACTAATTTGATTAATGAGTAACTATGTTAAACTTAATATGGTTAAAGTAAATAAGATGCGACATCAAGTACATGAGGTAAAGTGAATCTAAAATATTTGTGTGAGCTTCTGTAATGTATTTTTATAAGCATATGAGCATGTGATAAATGTTCCATGTATGAGATCAACTAAGAAGGTGAGTCCAAATGAGTTATGCATGGGTCGAGTGTTAACTATGACTTTGGAATACTTTTAAAAAGTATGTGTGAATGTGTATTTGCATGTTGTGGTTGTCATTTTTATATTATGTACCCATAGTCGAAATGGGAAGGAACATGTAAATTCTACCATTGGCGTGTTTATGTCAAGAACATGAATGTTGTTGACTGTATATGTGACATAATAGGTATATATGTAATGTGGGATATTAATGTTAATAATTTATCAGTAATGTGATGAGATAGTATGAGTTAAATAGATTTGTGTTTCTTTAAGATGAAAAAATTATGTGCACCATATTGAAGTGTTGCTAATGAATTGGTAAGGTGTAATTTAGATATGATGTTTGAAATAATCGGAGAAATATGAGATAATAACCGAAATATGTATATGAGATAGCAAGTTAAATTCTTTAACATGAGATGTTATAAAGTGATGCATGATGTTGTGATGTGATAAGCAATAACTGTACCTTAGTATTGTGAGAATATTAATGCAGAAAAGTAAGCATAATTTCATAAATTGTGGTGAAATAAGAACAATATTGAAAATGAGATAATATGTTAAAAGATGTGAACATAATGAGATTGGTTGTGTTAAGGTGATTATCAAATTAATGATACTTTTAGTTAGTTTGTGTAACATGTGAATATTGCTACATAATTGTGTGTTTGTGATGAAAAGAAATATAGTAAATTTGTAAGTTGTGAAGCTAATGCAACAGTTTATAAAATGATATATGATTAAAAGATAATGATCACCAAAAGAGTGCATGTGTTACGAACAGAGTATCCATTGTGTAAGTATTGTATGGGTTGCTAAACATGTAAACCAAGTATGTGTAATGTGTTAAGTTAAATGAATTTGAATAAGGCCTAATAATGATAATGACAAGAATTATAGTAGTGCATATGCATGTTGAGTATGTGATATAAGTATGTTATGTGACTATGTGGTATGGGTATAAAGTAAATGCATGTGATATAAGTATCTCGTATGAATGTTTTATATAAGTATGATATGTGTGGTAGAGTTAATCAAAGATTGATTATGCATCACTAAGCTTTATTGCTTAGTGCATTGGTTTTCTACGCGTAGATTATTGATTTGACATCGACAGAGGAGGCAATTGCAAGTGAGATCAACAGCTAGTTCATGACTATATTGTGTCAACATATAAGCATGTGTTATGGAACATTTCAGTTATGATTCATTTGTTTCTATTAATCTCATGTTATGGAAAATCCTAGTACATTTGGAATTTTGATTAGACTATTCTTATGTAAACGTTTGATAAGAGTTTGTTATATTTTTATTTAGTTTCGGATATGTAATTATTTCAGTTTGAGACATGGGTTTTAAAAGTGATTCTTTTGTTTTAAGATTTCAAATTTAAAAATTTCATATTTAATCATCACATGTGAAAGTGAATTTTTATTGTTTGGTGCTTATGGCACATAATGTCGCACTCCTTTATTTAGTGTTTTCGGGCATCGGGAGAAGGGGCGTCAAAGTGATAGTAGGTATATATTTGTCAATTTTAAGGGGTAATAGGTTATTTTTATCAAATTTGAGGGGATAATAGGTGCAAGTTTGCCAAGTTCAGGTTGTCATAAGACACCTAAAAACTTAAGGTATGTAAAAAGTATTTTTAGACAACTTTAGAGTATAAAATATGTATTATGCCTAATTAAATCTATATAGTATTAATAAAGAGTTTAGTTATTCTTTTAATTTCAGTACTTAATTTTTTTATCAATGTATTTAATAATTTTGTAATTAAATTTTTTTTATTATATTCCATTTTAATAAAAAAATTATGGGAAGAGAAATGAGTTAAATTCTTATTAATTAAATTTTATTATATGTTATTTTTTTACATTTAAAAATTTTATTAAATTCATTTTATATAAATTATTTTTAGTTTTTAAAATCAAACTAGAGAATAAATCTGACTATTAGTGTCACCCTCAACTTTCAGTCTGATTTTTCATAAAGATAGAAATTGAATTAGAAAAAAAAGTGGGGAGTGAAATAGGTGTATGGATCAAGTAGAACCGAGTGATGTAAACAATTAAGCGAAAAATGACAAAAGGGCAAAAAAGGATTATGTGGGAAAGTAAAGGGTGAAATTGGAAACTTACATTTGGATTGCAAAATGATGAAAGAAAAATGTGAGAAGTGATATGAAACAAGAATTGGACATAAGAAGAGTGAGAACATATGAAAAATGAGGTAATGATCCTAATGAATAGTGACATCTGGGCCATAAATAGTGCTTCCTAGGCCCAAGTGAAATTGACCCGACTAAATAATAGTATAAATTATAAGATGACTTGTGTTATAATTTGAGAGGCAAATGAGGTCATATAGGAAGTTTAAAATCGAAAATAAAATCTAGAATATAGTCAACTATGAATAGTAACCCTTTAGAGCTGAACCATAAATTCTAAAAAATGTGATCAGAAAAATCTAAAACGTGCACTTTCTGATACTAAGATAATTAGAGGAACATGAAAATTATAATGCCATAATTTATTTATAAGTGGACCTACTAAAAATAAATTAGTCAAATAACATGGAGAAAATGGCAAATGATGTGATAAGGATGACAAGACTTTTGTGTAGGATGCATTATGGACCTTTAAATTAAATAGTGAACCAGGAGATCCTAGCCCTCTAAATTAAAATAAAATAAATAAATATAAAAATGAAAATACGGACACTTAGGACTTATCTCACCTTACATGTGTGATTCCTTTTTAAATCTTAACCATTAATACACCCATACATAAGTGGATTATCATAGAATATTCATGTAAAAGAAGATGTCATTCATCCCGCCTTCCTCCTCAAGTGGTCAAATTTTGGTTTTAGTTTATCAATGGTCACTAGACTTATATTCTAATAACGGATTAGTAATAATAAAAAAAATTTCATCACATAAAAATACTTAAACATTTAAAAACTATCAAGAAAAGTCACCTTAATTGGTTTTATTAAATTTTTGACTGCTAAATGATAATATAGCTTTGATATCAACAAAAAATTATGTAAGAACTCTACGTTATCTGATGACTAAAAAATGAACATGTCAGTTGTACATATAACAATACCAAGTGTTCATTAGGACAAAAAGATACTGCTACATTGCAATTGTACGTTGATATGTCCATTATTTTTAGTCATCAAGTGATATGGCACTCCTACATAGTATTTTTCAATTAATATCAATAGCTACATCTTTATTTATTAATTAAAAATTTCATGAAACCGGTGAAAATGACTTTTCTTGCAAACTTTTACATTTTTAGGTATTTTTCTATAGCAAAATTTTTTATTTTCACTAACCCATTATTATGGTATAAATCTAGTAACCATCAATGAATTTAAGCCTTGAATTCTTCTTCCCCATTTCCCATCTCAAATTTTGTTGATAATCCTCCATATAACCTTAAATTGCCATACCAAATTAAGAGCTCTCTTCAAAGTACTTCCCTAGCCTCTTTAAATTTGCATGAAAAGAGAAGAATTTGGTGGAAGAAATGAGGAGAAAGACAAATGTTTAAGGTCACACAAAAGTTAGTAAATTAATCTTCAAACTAAATAATTTATATGAATTATTTGAGGTTTATAGGTGATTGTTTATGAATTTAAGTTGAGATAATGTGATTAATAGAATTTTGGTGCATTTTATGTGAGAAAAAATGGTTATGGAAGTTGGAGGTAGATAATGGAGAAAGGAAATTAGAGATGAATTAGAAGAAATTTTAATGGATTAAAGTTATACAATAGGTATGTGTATTCAATACTTATGAATTTGTGCTTATTGATATAAGTTATGTAACTAATGGAATTTGTATGAATTAATTAGATTAGTTAAATTTATGATCCAATCCTTTAATTAGGCATATGAGCATGATTTTAAAGATATGAAAGCATAGAAAAGGAATAAAGAGAATAAAATTCCATACTAGGCTGAATTATGTTTGGTAATGATACTTGATGAAATTGTTAATTATTCGTGTATTAGATTTAATTAGTAGTGAAATTCTCATGTGTAAACTATTAGAAATGATGTTGGATGAAAATAGGTATTTTTGTGTTCTAAAAAAATTAAAGTAGCCAAAATACAAAATAAGTGAAAATAAGGTATGGTTAATTAGAAATCTATGTTATTATGTAAGGATACATAATCATTTATAAGTAGTTTATGAACTCAAATGAAAAAATAAAATAAAAAATATATGGCTTTTAAAGTGTAATGCTTGTGGAACTCAGTTTCATGAACAGTAGTGGTAAAGGCATGAATAGTGTTTTTAGAAAGTCGGGGCACCTTGTGATGGCTAAAGGGGTGTGTACTACTCATAAAACTTTGATAGGCCATAAAATGATGAAAACGACACAATTAAAACTTTTAGTAAAACCAACAGTGTAGCTGTCCAGCCTCAAGTTTAGTGTTGCTGGTGACTAGTTTTTTAGGGTAAATTTTCTCTCTGTTTTATTTGTATAGAAGTTAAGCACTCATGTATAGATGTAGAGGGTTTGGAAGTAGAATAGGAAATGAATTGTTTTGTAATAAAATATAGTCTGTAAATGATAACAAGAACGTTTAAACTTAATATATACTGATATGTATATATATAAATGTTGGAATGCATGTATAAATGCTTCTGTATATTATGGGTCTGAGACCTTATGTTGCTTATTGATGTGTGTTGTGATTGTTGATTGAGAGGACCAAATGGGTCCAGATGATGGTTGGATGGTGTATGATGATTCTTAGAAGTGTTTTTCTAGAGGGAAAATTTTTGGTTTTAATCTAGTAGCTGTTATGCTGCCTGATTTTTTAAAAAATTATTTTTTAGTTGCGTAAAATGTTTTTATCAAACCATTACAATTAATATTAGGGTAACGGTGAATAATAATAGATAAATAATTAAGATATATCACCTAGGATTATTCAGGTTTATAAGTGTTAAATGAATAAAGGTTATGGAAGAAATAGGATAGGTGACCAGTAGGAAATGGCACTTTTATCGGGTTCTTTTGGGGATCGGGTAAGGGTGTTACATAAAGGTTTAGGCTTAATTATGGAAAAGATTAGAGTAAGGATATATTAATGATCTGATACTTTAATTGTTGAATTAGTATAACACTAGTTATAAAAAAAAATCGGTTAATTAGTGTATAAGTAATTTTAAGCCTATCATATGAAATAAGAGAAAGGAATCCTAAGGTGAATGAGTATGTTTAAATGAATATATAATGGTATAAAATGCATAATAAATAGTTAAAGGAATTGTAAAAGAAATGTATCATGAATTAATAAAAAAATTGAATAAGAATTGTAGTACGTTAAATTGAAAAAGGTATGAATTTAATAATAGTTACTTTGATGGAATATATGAGAATTTAAATAGATTGAAAATGTTAAGTAATAATGGAATTAATTAAAGGTTCTAAAAACACATAAAAATATAAGTGAAGCTAATTAATTTGTTATATAGAACATAGAAAAGAAAAATTATTTATTTGAATAAAAGTATTTATTACGAGAGAAATAACATAGAATTGAGTATATGTAATAGAAATGTTGGTTAAAAAGACTTAAAGGAAAATAGAATGATCAAAATTGCTATAGAAGAAATTTGGATTTATGTAGAATAAAGGTAAATTACCTGACAAGATTAAAGTAAATATAACTAATTCTAGAAAAAGGATTTAATATGGATGGAGTAAACTGGATCTATGCAAATGTATATTGTTACAAATTGTAATTTCATAAATATAGGTAAAAAAAACAATAAGAATATATGGAAATGGTAATTGATTTAAAATAAAAGAAAATTATAGATGTGAATAATCAACATTAATACTATAAGAAATAACATGGTTAGAGGTATAATAAGAAACAAATGAGACTTGGAAAAATATAAGAATTATTATGCAAAGAATATGTAAATGGATATGATAATATGATTATAAAATTAAAATAGAGGCCATATGAATTGAGTAAAAGTATAATTCTCACAGTGTATATGATTAGAAAATTTTGAGTTTCAACATGGGAAAAGGTTCATAAAATTATAGTTAACAAGAAAATATGGGATAAAATAGATATATATTACAAAAAGAGTACAAAGATTTATATAGAGGAAAAAGAAAAAGAATTGAATAAATTAACATAGAGTGAAGTTACAAGGGTTTGTGCAAATATATGATTTAAAAAAGTATATGTGTCATTTGTGATATGAAATGATTATCTGATTATAATTTTGTCATGAATTTATATGTGTATATTTGAATTCTTTCTATATGTGTTAACATATTTGATAGTTGATTGAATAAGTGAGATTACACAGATACTGAGAATATAAATGAGTAATATACCATATAATGAATAAATAAGTAAATATCATTAAAGATTATAAATTGACATTCGAATAAATCTATAAAAATAATTTAGTAAGAAATGTAATCACAGAATTCTATGATAGTCTAGATAGTTACGGCTTAGGATAGATTGATCGGTCAACTAGGGAACCACCATTTATCGCAGTTGCATATTTTTTTCTCACACTTCGGTGCATATTTGTTACTCATACTATGGTGCATATTTGTTATTCGGAGAGAGTGCTATTTCCCCATATATGTTATTTAGGCACACAGTGCCATATTTGTGATTTGGAGACTTTGTTGCCATATTTGTATATATCTCGTTATTCTAGCATGGATAACTGTTATATGATTATCAAGGACAAATAGTAATATGAAAGGATAAAAGATGATTAACATTGTTCTAAAAGTAAAATTTTCACTGACAAAATAATTAAAAGATGATTTATAATGTTCAAATTTAAATTGTGTTATTATATGAAATAAAGTTAAAATGAATAAATTAATTTAATTTATATAAAATGTTACTATGATAGCAACATGATTAATAGATTATAGCTTCAAATTCTACAATAGTACAGCTATATATGAAATACAAATAGTAAAGATATGCAATGGAATATTAGGAATAAACTTAAATAATAACTAATTATACACATGTATATGAATAAGAAAAGGAGATATAGAGAATATAGTTATGTGAAAAGGAAAAGAATATATGGAAGCTAAAATTAAGCTATAGATTTTACATAGAAAATAAAACTAGAAAAATTTAAATCATTAAGCCTAATTTAAAAGAGGTAATATGAAATAAGCCTTAAAAAGTAATTGAACAAGATGTTATGGAAAAAGAATATGAGTAAAAAAGTTTATCGAATATAATTCTAATGTGTGAATTACAACAGAAACCATGTGAACACATAATATTTGATTATAGTATAAACACATATAAGTAGTTATAAAAAGAAAAGTAAATAATGTGTGACACCCCATACCTGATCTGATCACCGGACTCGAATAAGGAGTGACACATAAACCGATATCCAAACTACTTTCGTGGAAAATCATTATAAATTAAAACCTTAATATTTGAAATTGAAACATACTTTGCATGCATAAGGTTACAAAAATACGGATTTTCAAAAACTATTTTCCAAGGTATACTATTGGGGTCTTTGTGGCAAAATTTTGATAGCATAAAAACTGTACCGGGCACTATCCTAAATAGTAATATGCATAAAAATAACACTTCTAAAATATCACAGCACAATATACCATCATCTGGGTCCATCTAACCCTCCAAACTCAACTCAACATTTATCAAGCATACATAAGGAAAAGATATCATACAAGTTATATATCTTTATGCATACTTATATAAACAAGTTATTATATGGTCTTAAAGAGTTACCAAAATATTTACATTATAGATTAGGCCTAATCCCTCAAATTACACAAGAGTGCCTTTATATGAGTACATAACGGATTATACAAAAGAAAAGCAAAATACCAAAAGAATATTCTCTTGATCAATTTGCTGATATCGAGGCTTAACTCTAATCTTACTTCTTTGACCTATGCATCACAAATAAAAATAATGCACTAAGTGAATGCTTAGAGGTGTATTCAATTTAACATATGTATGCTCACATGCAAATCATGCCAAAGCATTAATCACATAGAACTTATATCATAATACGATTATGCATAACACACTATAATTATGCACAGGCATTGAAACATTAATTTATAATAAACAAAATGATTTCTCATTCATAAATATAAATCTCAACATCCCTATAAACTTAGCTTTAGCATATATGTAAATTATTTTTAACTTATATCATTCTTAATTACTTAACAAAGTGTTCAATTATAGCCATACCTAAAAGACAATAGACCAAAAATTAGATAACGGGACTGTATAGTGCTTGAAGGATTGTATGTTGCTTAAAGGTTGACGTGATTGCTAAAGGCTGATATGGTTACTTGAAGGCTAAATATTATACTCAAGGGTACCATAGCAGCTATTATATCTCCCTAGTTGATTGGTCAACCTATCCAATTTAGGTTGTCTATTCGTACAGGGCATTATCTTAATTATCATGTTTCGCATTCTTACATACATTAATTTAAGTCTTTAGTTATGTCACTTAAGGCGTAATATCATAAAATGACTTACATGTCTTACTTACTTATATAACTTACTTTCACGTATTACATATCGCTTGTATACCATACAAGACATAAATGGTAATCAAATACTCGAGTAAACATCAAATACATACTTGTACATTATTAAAAACCTCATGAGCTTGGATTCACATACTTTAACTATATTGGTTAATATACCATTATAATAATCTAATACATATTATAAACTAAACATAAAAAATATGAACATTGGCACCATTTAGGCAATTAAAACACACTACACTATTCATATGTCACATAATATTTACACATCCTCATTAGGCCATCTCATATGACACAATCATCTAATTAAAACTCTATATAGGATTTGGCCACCTCAAGATATCATGGCCTACCAATAAAAGTCAATATACACCTACATAACATAAATCACATTTTACTTCATTATCTTTTCCCTTAGTAACATAAGCATATTTAGTTACATTTCAAGCCATAATCATTCTCATCCTTCACAAAAAAGGCATTCATCCACTCTAAAGTATTGTGGCCTACCAATAAAAATTAACAAGATCATTCACACTAACATTCCATTTTTCATTATCATTATTTCTATCGTATACATAAACATAATTTGTTGCATTATAAGCTAAAATCATACTTGTCCACCACTTAGAGGCATTCGGCCTCCCTTAGTAAAGGCCTCAAACATTCCAAAACATCATCATAATACAATTTTAAACATTATTCATAATTAAACATGCTAGCAATATATAACTCCATTAATTTCATTAAGTAGCATTTTTCACATATTAGCATACACATAATTTATATCGTAACATGCTAATGCAATGCATATATTAACTTGAATACACTTACAAATGGGTTAAAATACACCACAATTCCTTGATTATGCCTTTTCTTTCCTTTTCGTTCTTCTAGGCCCTTCCTTGTCTACACACATAATTGACATAAAAATAGAAAATTCACAATAAATCCAATACAACTCCAAAATCAATTATAACTATATATATGTCTTCTTGGGTACCCGTAGATCATAGGAAAAATATCAAACCCAAATAAAACTCACTCGATCAAAATTAGATTACTATTTATTCGTACATTTCTTCTTTAAAAATTCCTAATCAAAGCTATTTTCTCTTCAAAATTTTCCAATCAAAGTTATCTCCTAAGCTTTTCTCTCCATAAATTCACTTATTCCATGCTCAATTAAGGTTTAGAAATGTCATTTTAGTGATTGATTGAGTGAAAGAATGAAAGAAAATGGTGGGGTTTTAAAAAGAAGTGGTGATAGCAAAAGAAAGAAAAAGAAGAAGAAAATATTTTGGTTACCAACTATTCAAAATTTAACCATTTTAAAGATCCAAATTTGACCTTTAACTTGGTCAAATTGATCAAGGGCCATAATTTAACCATCTTTAATCTAATGGTCACTATATATTCCTTTTTTTCCATACACCTTTCTTAATTATTTCATCCTCCAATTTAACCCTTAATCAACACACAAAAAGATCCATAAAATTATGCCATTAAAGCCCATAAACCCCAAGAAATCTTTGCTTGAAAATTGAGAAAATTGAAAATAAAATCATACTTGAATCTATAATTGGTTTTAGTAAAAATATTTTTTGATATTTAAAAATTCTAATTCCAATGCCATTGGACTATTTAGAATATTAAAGTATCAGGTTGTATCAATCCTAGATTTTTCTGAGCAAAAAATGAATATTTAACGATACAGCTAAAACTATGTCACTATTCATGTAACACTACAGTAAAATCTTAACTGTCATTTTTAACTATTTAAATGAATTTATTTTCACTCTATTTTTCTCAAAATTATATTATAACTAATACTTTCATTCAGAAGGATTAGTGTGACCCAAGTCTCAGAAAATACTATTCATATTCTAGAAAGCACTATTCGTAGGTTGGGATTTTTGGGGCATTATAACATGTATTCAACAAATATTGATAATTAATAAATATAGAGAGAAACGTATAAGATAGATAATAAAATGTAAAGTATTAAGTAAATCGTATTAGTGAACATGATCGATAGCACAAGATAGATTTAGAATATTTGTGTACAAGATTAATAAAAGATAGTTAAATAGCATACAGAGGAAAAAAAATATAAATGGAGAAAGGAATAAATAGGTAAATAAAGACTTATGAGCAATAGACCAAAGTTAAAAAAAAAGATAGCATCGATAGTCACATATATAAAACATGATGATAGTAAAAAGTATTAATTATGCCCTTCAAGTAGAACTACAGTAATTACAAAATAAGTAAACAAAATAGCATAATTAATTAGTATTAGAGTACACCACTAACCAACTTTACTCAGCACATCAGCTTCCTTATTGATGTGTAAGTTATGGATTGGGCTGGGTGAAGTAGCGGATCGAGTTCCAGCAACCTTAGAAGATCACAAGATAGATGTACAAGTAAGAAGAGTTCACCACGAGCATCCTTGTATGATCATTTGCTTTTGTATGTATAACATGTATGCATATATTAAAATGTGAGACACATGTATATGAGTATTAGTCTCGAAATATATGTATATGAATAGAAGATTACATGAATGATATATCGAATATCAATGTTTACAAGATATGTATATGTATGTGTTAGATGATATGAATATATGTGACATAAGTTAATTATATATGAAACACTATATGAATCATAAAAGGATATTTACATTGAAATAACCAAATTTATGATAACAATGAAATAAAAAAGAATAGTAATCGAACCAGTAATATGGCATCCTATGTTTGAACTGGTATATCGATTGGGTATAAGAGTGTTGCAATTAGATAGCATACCATTTGATCGGTTTATTCAAATATAATAAAAGGAAAAATCTTAAATATCTAATTAGAAAATATTAAATTAGATTAAATTGAATAAAGTCAAAAAAGTAACAATTAAATGGGATTTTTTTTCTTCATTTAAGTGATTGCTATAAATTTTCTTATTGATTTAGTAAACATTTTTGCAATGTACTTTTCTTATCTAATTAGAATTTTTTTCTTCTCACAGTGACTAACTGCTATAAAGCCACCAAACATAATCCATTCATTCGCATAGGTATGAATGGCAATACGTAGGATTTTTTGAATATTCAATTCATTTTAATCCTAATAGATCAGTTTTGGATAGTTTTTAAATGGTTTCGAATATTGATTTTATCACTTGTATCAGGTAAGGGCATTTATGGATCAGTTAATCGATCTATTAACAATTTTATTAATCAGTCCATTAATTTCGGTTAATTGTTAAATCGATTTTGATTTTTAACCAATTTGTTCAGATCAATTTTTTGGTAACTATTAAAGCTTTTAATATATAAATTTAATAAAATTATACAAATTATAAAATCATTTTCGAATAGTATTTCAAAATAAAATTACAAATCAAATATAATACTTAAAATAAGAAAATAAAAGAAAAATAAAGTTGATGTAAATAATTGCATGAATTACATATATTTAACATGAAATTAATAATAATTTACCTGTTATGCATCTATCAAAAAATATATAATTGATTTAAAAAGATAATTTCATTATTTATTTATTAAAAATATGCATTATAATATTTTAGAAACTAATGTATTATAATATTTATAAAATAAAACATTTTTTAGGTATGAAAATATAAAATTTATATAAATCGGTTAACTATTGATTAATAGTTACTTGCCAGTTTCTAAAAATAAAAACCACATACTATAAATATCAGTTCGATTTTGGACTGGTTCATTAGTTAATCGAAAAATCAATTAATGAGTTTAGCTACATACCTTTGATTAATCATTACCCGTATCTATTTATAAAATTTACTATTAAATTAATTAAAAAATTTTGTATTCTTATATTATATATAAAATTTATTTTTTATTGTATTAATTGTTATTTAAACATACTCAATTAAATATATTAATAGTTTAATTATTTTTTATGTTAATTTGATATTAAAACGAGTTTTGGCATAGTTTGGATAATAGTGAATGATTTCAAGATGAGCAAAGATAGTATAAAAAATCAAGCTTGAGTTGATTATTTATAAATTTTATTAGGAGATTCAGGTAGAGTACTTTTCGCAAATATCCTACCTATTGATATCACTAAATATAAGTCAAATTAAATGTTCAATTTTAAATTAAGTAAAAATTTTGAATTATTATTGAATCATAAAATTTTGAATTATTATTGAATCACATTTTGTGCTATTCAATATAAAATTTATTAAAATATATACCCACTATTTGAAAAGTAAAATTAAACTTTGTGAAAAAGTATATAAAAAGTACATAAATATTTAAAAATGTTAGAGATAGTACAATACGTAGAAATATAATGGAACAAAATAAAATAAAATAGTTAAAAATCTAATGGAACAAAATAAAGTAAAATGATTCAAAATTTAATGGAACAAAATAAAATTATATATGAAAATAAATTGTGAAGGAACAAAATAAATTTGACAAAAAAATGGAAGAAAATAAAATAATATTCTAATTGGTGGGTTAAAATGCAACTAAATAAAAATTTAAAAGAAGCTTATTAAAATAATGTCAAAAATCAAGGATCAAAAGTGATATTTTTCTTGATTACATGTTCTCTCTCCTTTTCTAAAAAAAATATGGATTTTGTTTCAGCAAAGAAGAAAGAGGAAAAAAAAGAGATAGAAAGAAAGAGAAGTATTAGGAAAACAATGATGGCCACCCATATGGCAACCTTCGTAAAAAAAAAGGTTTTGATTTGATTTTATCTGGTAAGCTAATGATAGGTTGATCCTTAAAACATGTCAAATGAGAGTTCCATTTTAGAGTCCCAAATTTCACTTTAATGGGACCCACTTAGTGCCAAATCATAAAAGGTGGGACTCCCTCCTCCAATGGTAAGTCCCACTTGTAGTCTTACATAAAAAAAATAATATTTCTATTTTTAATTATTTTTGCACATTAACCCATAATTGGATTAATGCATTAATAGAAATTTTTTTACATAAATCCATCCCTTTTAAACCTGACTAAGCTAAAATATAATTAATATATTTGTTAATATTGGAAGGCTATGCTCATTCTTTTGCACATTAACTCATAATTGAGTTAAGACATTAATACAAATTTCACATGAATTCTTCTCCTCTAAACCTATCTAAGCTAAGATATAATTAACCTATTAGTTAACATTGGAATACTATGCTCATTGTTTTGCACATTAACCCACAATCGAGTTAACGCATTAATAGAAATTTTACATGAATTCCTCCCCTCTAAACCTATCTAAGTTAAGATATAATTAACTTATTGGTTAACATCAAAAAGCTATGCTCATTGTTTTGCATATTAGCCTGCAATCGGGTTAAGGCATTAATATAAATTTTACATGAATTCCTCCCCTCTAAACTTGTTGTAAATGCCTAAAGTTTGGCTTATGATAATAACCAGAGATAGGCTCAAGCAACAAGGCAAGCAACCTGGAAACTACTTATGATAATAACCAGAGGTAGGCTCAAGCAACAAGGTAAGTAACTTGGAAACTAAGTCCGCATGGATTAACATGGCACAAGTCCACTCGAACTTGATGGTATGAGGTCTATGCCATAACCAGCCTAGACCAGTTGAGCCTAAAGCCTAAGATCCACATAGATAAGCCAAAGCCTATGTCCATACGGACTAAAACAAACCTGGCCTAAAGCCCATAGACTAGCAGGAAAACCCATGACCTAAGTCTACATGGACTTGTTAATGTAAAAGCTTTCAGAAGTGCGGGATTCCTATCCAGACTCTATCTCCTAATCCTAAAAGGATTCTATCACTTTTGGACGAGAGACTCTTCACCCTAAACCTATAAATACCCCTTTTGGGTATGAATTAGGGAGGGGGAATCTTAAAATGAGGCAATTCTGAGAACATCCAATACCACCATCCATGAGTCCAGGAGAGAACTCTAACCAGGAATCACTCTACTAATCCCATACTTAAATACTGTTCTTCCAAAACTCTACCTTTTACATTATTGCTTGAAGTCTACTTGTAAAGGTAAGATCTGAGGCTTCTTACTATGCAATTTTACTATTTTTATGGACTTAGGATCTCCAAGGATTGATCACAAGTGAGGTGATTCTATATAATCCCCACTTTGATAATAGAAGTAGGTCATCATTTTAAGTTGTTTCATATTGTATAATTGATTGTTTTCATGTTATAACTATTCTATTATTCTCATCCTAATTGCATGGACCTATCTATGAGAATCATGATGTCCACACGAACTTACTTTATTGATATGTGTATGATGTGTCATTTGTATGAACTTAATTTTGATAATAGTGTCCTATTTACCTTATGTATCATGTTTTAAAGTATTCTGTTCACCACACTAATATGCTTGTATGATGTTGGCATGTTGTATAATTATTCCATTCTCTAATATGTATATTGTTGACATGCCAAAACTATTGTGCAGTCTGCACAAACTCCCTCTCATGAGGCATGTACCGTACAAATAATCTTTTTTTATTCATACTTATTCTATTATGTAGTCTGCATCGACTCACTCTCACGAGGAATGTAGTCTGTACAGATATAAGTGGGTTATGTATGTTTGCCCTATTATGCAATTCGTACGGACCCCTTCTTACGAGGAATGGAGTCCGTATGGACATTCACTTTGAATTCTAATTTTCACATATATATGTATTTCTTGTCCTCTTTATGAGTCCTTATGAATCTTTATTTGGTATCGTTAACCTTTTCCTTTGAGTTGTATGCAAGTGACCTTTCTCACTGGAGTGGAGGTTTGGTTAGACATATTAACCATTACAAGTAGTAGTCTACATGGACACATGCTAGAGCTCTACAAGGTCTGCACGGACCTATCAACGTATAGACAGGACCGGTTAAGTTATTTGTTTTATTTCCTTTAGTTTTGTACCTGTTATATCTCTTGACTTATTTTGGATTGTAATAGGTAGTTAAATAACTTGTTTACACCCTAAATGCCTAATTTCACTTCAAATGGCTTTCTACATAATTAAATGGTGTTTTCGTAACAAAATGCTTTTAAGTTTCTTTAATCAAAAGTCACACAAAAAAATGTATTTTAAAAGGTCAATCTCCTAGAGATGGAAGTTGGGAAATTACAGCCAATTCCTATGAAATTACGGGTAGTTGTTAGGTCATATCATAATTAATCAATAACCCAATTTTTGATTGTATAATATACTTGTTGTATTCTTTAAATACTGCAATTTACTTTTTATACATGAAAAGATGACATAACTTCTTTAAATATAATGCATGCTTGCTTGATACGAGATTGATAAATGTTACAATATAAAAAGAAGGCACATTATTGAGGCATAAATAAGATTGAAATT
>CANXYI011327674.1:0-10369 GCA_948208565.1 Hura crepitans | reverse complement strand
ATGTATATATGTATGTATGTATGTATGTATGTATGTATGTATGTATGTATGTATGTATGTATGTATGTATATATATATGTGTGTGTGTGTGTGTGTGTGTGTGTATGTATGTATATATATATACACACACAAATATTTTTGTATTTATATAATCTCTTTTTTTATTTTTATTAATAAGGATTTTATTCATTTGCTATTTCCTTATTGTCATTTCATTTTTAGATGCTTAATTCTGCCCATCTCACTGTAAGTAAATCCTTTTCACTAAGATCAAAGAGGATCCTTTCCCTTTTCCTAATGTGAATTCATTAGATAATTTCTTATATTGTGGCCTACTCTTTCGCAATAGAAATAGTGTTCTAGCAACCATTCGTGTTTGAATTTTAGAAAAACCTCTCCTCTTCCAGGCTTAATGTTTTTAAAACCCAATGTTAGGTATAATCATAGGAAGGCAAGGGCATTTAAGTAATTGTTATGTGGTAGTTATATCTATTAGATTTCTACTGTAATTATTGATGTTTAGCTACTGGACAAAAATAGTTGTTATCACAGCTATACTAACTGAACATGTTAGGAGGAAAGAGAGAATGTATGCTCTCTAGTCCTTAGTATAGCTATCAATATCCTCATTCTACTTTATTATGTAAAGGGATTTCTATAGGGGACCATTATTGATGAATACAAAAATTTTCTTTCTTTCTCTCTCTCTCTTCTCTCATATGATTTTCTTCTCTGACTCTTTCATTATGTCCTTAATTCTCATTCTTCTTTCTCTAGATTTCTTACTCCTGTATTTTTCGAAGAAAATTAAATTTTATTTTTATCTAAGTTAGGATTCAATCCTAACATTTGGTATCAGAGCCCCTTTCAATTCATCCTTACTTATACATGGGTAAAAACTCGAACGCCCAATAGAACCTAACCTCTATTGATGATGTAGAAGAAAAACTCAAAGCTCTCAGCTCTCAGCTAGATGAGCAAAAAGAAACCACTCTTCTACAAATTGAAACTAGGTTGGGTACTATTGAATCCAAGCTAAATAAGCTCCACCAGGAAAGCTAAAAGTCTATCGTGTGCTTAACGTAGTTGATTCAGGGCTTGCAACCCCCCTCCCCCCACTTTGTTAAATCCTTTTACCCTCTCCAGTAACCAACCTATTAGTAGCACTAATAGAGGTAAAGACCCTCAAATCGTCAATATTGATTCACCTACATTTGATAAAGGGATCTTACTAACCCCTATAGAGAAGGATACTAAGGACTAGAAAAACCCTGAGAAGCCTTATCTCTATAAACTTCTCCCTAAATGTGATTTGTAGTTTTTTTTGGGTGGTGATAGTAAATCCTAGGTTAGAAAAAGGTCAAAAATATTTCTAAATCTTTGAGGTATTACCTGAAAGACAAGTAAACCTTGCTTCCCTATTTTTACAAAGTAAAGCCGATTCGTGGTTTTTGAATTGGAGTAGAGATAGAAGAGCTATAGGCTGGGAGGAATTCTTTGCTACTCCTTGAAAGAGATTTAGAGTCGTGGGTGAGGAAAATATAGAGAAAAAATTACAAAAACTTAGACAAACAGCTACTATAGAGGACTACCAGGACAAATTCAAAGAGCTTAAGCTTAGAATGGAAAAATCATACCCCTTGCACAATGAATCCTATTAAGTATCTTGCTTTTTGGGGGACTAAAGGATGAAATTAGGAGTGTCATGAAAATGTTCAAACCTCCCGACTTATATGCTACCATTGAGCAAGCAAGGTTGCAGGAGCTTCATTTTGGAGGCAAGCCAATCCAGATTCACAAACAAAAACCCAACCCAACTACAAACCTAGAATACCACAACTCTTGCTGTTTCTAAACCATTCCAAAGTATTGTCGTCTTTGGTTCAAAGGTCGAGAGTTATGTGCCTACATCCAAGCCAAATTATAATAGCATGAGAAGGAACCTCGAGGCATGTTTCAAGTGTAGGGATAGGTATTTCCCTAGGCAACAATGCAACCAAAAGAAGTTACTGGCTATGCAAGTTACTGAAAAACCCAGAAAAGAGGAAGAAGAGTCTTCAGACACTACTAATCTTGCACTACCAAAGCAATCTACCTCTTTTAAATAGATTTCTTTATCCATCAATGCTATTGTTAGAGGACTAGGGGATAGTACAATTAAGGTTAAAGGGCAACTAAATGGCAAGTCTACTATAATCTTGATAGACAATGGTAACACCTATAGTTTTATGGATGCTAAACTTGCCAAGCAACTCAAATTACCACTTGTTGACACTAGGTTTCTAAGGCTCCCATGCTTAGATTGCCTAATGATGAAGAAAAAGACTAAGTTTTGATGAATGAGGATGTCAACATCTAGTTCAAAGATCTCGAAGTTTTTTTAAAATTTTTTTTCAATATAAGTCTTAGCCAGACCCGAAAAATCTCACAATGTGACTTAAAATGCGAGAAAATAGGCATCTGTAGCGGGCTAAGGGCTTAGGCTGATAAGCTTAAGCCTAATGTCTAACACTGATGCCATGAAGGGTACAGGGAACAAAGCCCCCCATGGTACAGAGTAAAATATTTAAGAAAAATCAACTAAAAATACAATTTTTTCATTCCTTTATTTTGGGGAAAAATGGTCATTTTTACTTAGCCGAAATGACAATTTTCAATTTCCAATATGATGTTGCTTTGTATTTAGGTCTCAAAAAGTTTTTCCTTTGCAATTGGTGAAAACAACTGTTTCAAAGGGAAAAATAGCCATTTTTCACCAAAACGGCTGTTTCAAGGGGGAAAATCACTGTTTCCACTAAATAACCATTTTAGCCCTAAAAACATCCATTTTCCTTATCAAAATAGTTGTTTTCTACCTTAAACTTTGTGTATAAAAAGTCAGTGCCATATCATTTTAAGGGTCAGCTTTTCTCGAGATACGCACACCTAAAAGCTCAAAAAACACTCTCCAAACACCATTTTCATATTTCCTAAAGGTTTTTTACACTATTTTTTATCCTTTTCGAGATCTATTCCTGAAGGTAATTACACAAGGTGGGTCAACCAACCTTTCTTCCTTTTTTTGATATTTTTCTCTTCTTCTTCTCTTATCCATCTACCAATTAGATGTGATAACTTAATAAATCTATTATTATTACTATTGTAGTATTTATTTGGCTGTCTGCTTTATTTTATTTATTGATTACTCTATTTATCTTTTGTTCATCTTTTTATTTCTCATACTAATATTTTGATTTTGTTGTGATGCAAGTTGTTCAATATATTAGAAGTTTGTTTGACCTGTCTTTTTACCTGTTTATCAAACACTGATGAAGTAATCATTTATCATTCCCTTTTATTTTTTTCATTCTTTTTATATTTCTTATTATTTTTTGCATCACTTATTTTGTTTATTTATTATGTCCCAGTTAAAATGTACTTTAGACAATTTCCATGTAATCTTTATTTTCTTTTTGCTTAGAATGTTTTTTAAGTAATTGTCACGTAATGTAATTCTTATTTCAATTATTTCCCTCTAAAATCCGTGAATTTTTTAATAGGTAAAAAAATTATTTTTACACATAAAAAATATCGAATCATTTAATACCTAATTAATTGGTGTTTTCCTAATAAAATAGGTTTTGATTTTTCCTTAATAAAAGGCACAAATAATAAAATCCATTTTTATAAATTGGCATGCAAGAACCAAAATTCTCAAAATAATCAAGTACATAATTTCATGTATGATATTTTAACTTCAAGCACTTTATTTGTTTTCGTAAATATGTACTGTTATTCTTTTATGTGAATACGTGATTTAGTTTAATGCTAAAACTCATTTAAAGAAAAATGAAATTATAAATTTAATCTAAAATTTAATATCAAATTAAGGTATAAATAAGATTAGGGTTCTAAACTGCTATAGTTTTAGCCTTACAAGGTATTTCCTAACTCCGGTTAGGTGGCGGCTCCTACCTTATAGTGCCCAACTCGCTCTTTCCAGACCAATCGAATAAGAATGAATTAAGATTCCTCTAATTTCTTTCTCATCTTTTGAGACTTGAGGAGTGAGATTTAAGTTGAGTCTTTGGTTATTTTGGTTCTACTAGCCCCGAAAGGAAGAGGATACGAATAGTGGCAACTCCATTAGGGACACCATGAGACCATGCTCTGAAAGTACTTCAAATTAATATAGAATTTTATGTTTTGAATTTATAATATTATCTTTTTTCGAAATTGCATTACATGTTAAAGCTTTATAATACGTTAGGCGTCCCTTTTTACCTTGATGTCATTTCGAAGCATGAACCCATTTTTATTTAATTTAAGAGATTATTAAAGGTGACATCAAATCCAAGCCTTGTACCTATAAAGTATATGAAATGGTGAACTAATCGATCGTATGCTTACGATGAGATAGACCCATTATAGAGGAACCATGCTTGGATGACCAGAACTTGTGCAACTTAACTGTGAGCCCATGTAATGACCAATAGCAAATTCCCCTAGATTTCCTAGTTAATGATGCATTATATGCTATGTGGGCTAATATATGTGAAATATAGCTTAGTCATCTTGAAATGTTGTTGAACCCATTAGGCCTTTTTTAATTGGAATGGGTTAGACCTTGCATTTTGGTTTGATTGAACATATCCAACGTATATAGGCCAAATATCTTATATGCATTCTTTTAATATGAGAGAAATAATGTTTAGCTATCCATTATTCATTATTCAAATTTGTTAGGGGCAGGTAAGCCCTCCTAGGAAATAACACATTGACCTCATGTGTGGGAAGTGATAAGGTTGGAAGGCTCTTACTTGTGTTTGTCATTGTATATTAACATACACCTGTATTCCATGCACCTCATACATTTTTGCATTTCATTCATCATCTCTAACCTACTATTTTATAGCTATCATAAATCTTCAAGCCATCTGGGTACGTGGGTTACGTGGGAGAATAATCAAACAAAAACTCATCCCTCATAATCAAATAGATATGGCAGGACAAAGAGAAAGTAGTTCATCTGCTCAGGATTTTAAAACCAGAATAGACCAAAAGTTTGAAGAACTTGAGAAAAGGATGATGTCTATGATCTCAAGGGTGATCGCTGGGGTTATTCCTATTTCTGGTTCACCATCACCTACTAGAACAATAATAGTTACACTCCTCAGAAAGACCATTGTTGCTTCTGAGGGAATTGGCACTAAGAAAGAAGCTATGAGTTTGGAGGAAAAGGATAAAAAGGTTAAATACTTTAACCTAAAATATGATTGTTGTGAGGAATTAGTTGCACCCCAAAAAAATTGAGCATGCTGCCATGAAGAAACTAGAAGAGAAGATAAAAGCAATAGCCAGGCTTATCCTATGGGCAAAGGGATAGACTTGGATGAGCTTACCCTAAAATCTAAAGAAGTACCACTTTTAAAGTTTAAGATGCTGGAGCTTCCCAAGTTTGAATGGACAACAAATCCAAGGGCCTATATTAAGTAATATGTTATAGTCATGTGGGTATAAAACTTAGCATAAAGCAGAAAATATATTATTTTAGCCTAAAACTATAGGGGAGAGCAATTGATTGGTACCATGGGCTAGAAAAGAAAGTCAAAAAAGATTGGTGCAAGATCACAAAAGCTTTTATCAGCCAATATGATAGTAGCACCCACACGGAGGTTACATTGAAAGACTTAGAGCTGCTTAAACAGAAGCCTAACGAGACCATCTTAGAGTATTTAATGAGACAGAGGACTAGAGTTCTCAAAATAAGGAGGAAGCTAGAAATGACGGATCAAATCTATATGTTTATCAAGAATGGTAGCCCATACTTAAAGGATTGGTTAAAAGCAAAAAGGCTTAAAGACTGGGAATCATTGAAAGATATAGCGATTGATTTGGAAGAAGAGCATACAGAGCAAAAGAATAAATTAGAGGGGTTCAACAATAGAAGAAATTTGAACTTTAAAAGTGTAAGCGGAACTAATTTTAATGGGATTAAAAAGACTGTTGAGGTATCTATTGTAACTAGACACTATTCAAATTTGGGCAAACCATTGTCTTGGTGCCTAAAATAGTTCCAAAAAGAGGGGAAACTCCAACCTATCCCTTTAGACCTCTCAGGAATGAGGGCTTGACTTATCATAGATCGGACTTATACTATCATTATTATCAGCATATAGGCCATAACACAGATAACTATTGCACCTTAAGGGATAGGATTCAAGATTTGGTTGATTTAAGGTAGATCTTTGATTTAGAGAAGAGACAAAAGGGTTAGGGTGCCTATGTAAATGTTCCTCTACCCACCAACATGGTCAATTTAGGGTTGCCGAAATGGTACATACTATGGGACTTATATGGAAATAACTATCTAGCAGTAGAGAAAAAGGCAAAATCAGGTTACGGTTTAGTTTGTTTGATAGACAAATAGGCCACATACAGTGAGAGCAAGCCAGATGAGTAGGTTCAGGACTTATGGTTCGAGTCAAATTCAGAGCAGGATCCAGTCGAAGAAGCAGAAGCCAATGCAGTAACTCAAAACGGTCAGGTAGTACCTAAAGTAGAGAAAGAACTAACTTTCTCAGTTATAGAAAAGGAGGAGGATATAGTGATGAAGTAGTTGAAGAAGACTCCTGCACAAATTTCAATTTAGGATTTATTGCATCAATCCCCCTCTCATCGACAAAAGGTAGTGGAAGCTTTATGTGCTGCAATGGTTTTAACACCATATTGACATCTAAGTTAATGGCAATGGTAAAAGGGGAAGAAAAGGTAATAGTCTATGTTTTTTATATAAATCTTCCACCATAAGGGCATCACCACCTTTGTATATGAAAGTTGAAGTGAACGGCAAGCATACAGCATGTGTAATGGTTAATGATGGGTCATCAATCAATGTGTGCCCGCTCAAAGCAGTAGTTACATGTGGGATTGAAGATTCAATGATCTATCAGTCCAAGGTCACCATTATGGCCTATGACAACACTAAGAGATAGGTGTATGGGACTTTTAAAATTAAGGTCAAAATAGGGGTGATTATAGATGATGTAGAGTTTGTAATGCTTGAAATCCCATCAAATTTCTCCTACTTTTGGGAAAACCATGGTTCCATAAGTTGGAAGGGGTTTTATTAACACTACATCAGATGATTAAGGTCCCCCATGATAGTGAGATAGTGACAATAAAGGCTACGAGAGAGAATTAGGTTTCAATGCTTGATAGCCAACCAGCTTTTTAATAGTTTCTATATAGCTAGGATCTTTTCAAAAAAAGAAGAGGATGATCCCAAGGTGATAAATATGTTAAAGAAGATGAATTATTTACTTGGAGCTAGTTTAGGATATGATTCAGATGATTTGATCTCAGCCATTCATTTAAAAGGATAAAAGGATCGAAAAGGGTTAGGATACAGAGCAGAGACTTTAAAGCTAAAGAAGACAAAAAAAGATATCCCACCACTAAAATAAAGTTTTATTCGAGCTGAAGGGAATGTCAACTACTATAGATAATCAAAGCCATTTATTATAAAGGGGAAGATTGTGCCTAGGTTTGAAATTTTTAGTGATGTGTTTGATTAGGCTACAAACAAAGACATGGCCACATCAAACTTTTGGGATAAAGAGGTCATGACCAACCTAGCTAATCTAGAAATCGAGCCCAAAGAAAAGATCCTGACTACTGCTATGCTTTAAGATAAAGGGAAAAAAGATAAAAAAAGAAGACCCTCCTAAAAGCTTTTCCAAAATATTATATGTACCAAAACTCTTTAACTATGATGTTTTTACTTCTTTTGTTAATAAAATGAATGATTTTGCTTATTTTTGTGATATCTCATCTAATTGTATCATGCATAATGATAATCATGACACGCATGACATGTTTGACATTAATTCAATCAATACTACTTCGTTTAATCTCAGTACTGATGAAATCCTAAAGAGATCTTAATTGCATCTAATGCCACTCTTAAAGAGAGGATAAAATTTGAGAGAATATTTAAAAAGGATGAAAAAGTATTTGCCTAGACCTATGAAGACATGCCTAGGGTGGATAAGGAAATAGCTGAACATGCCATATACACATACCTAGAAGAGAGACTAGTAAAGTAGAAACTAAAGAGGATGAGGCCAAAATGGGCAAAAAAGATAAAAGAAAAAGTGCATAAGTAGATTAAAGCCAAATTCTTAGAAGAAGTACAATATCCAAACTGATTAACCAATGTGGTACCTATCACCAAGAAAGATGGCAAAGTTAGGATGTGCATAAATTACAGGGATCTGAATAAGGCTTAACCAAAAGATGACTTTCCATTACCACACATAGATGCTCTAGTTGATAGCATGATAATGTGTAAAATGTACAATTTCATTAATGGATATGCTAGTTATAATCAGATCCTGAATAGGATAGCAGACAAGATAAAGATTGCCTTTATCACTGAGTGGGGAACTTTCTGCTATAGGGTGATGCCTTTTGGGTTAAAGAATGTTAGAGCTACTTACCAGAGAATGTCCACAAGAATTTTGGATAACTTGATCTATAAGAAAGTAGAGGCATATGTGGATGACATGATAATCAAATCCGCTATAGGAGAAGGGCATTTTAAGGCATTGGAAAAGTTCTTTAAGTGGATTGATAAGTATAATCTACATCTGAATCTAAAGAAGTGTGTCTTCAAGGTAACTTCAGGAAAGCTCTTAGGGCACATAATGAGTCAAAGAGGGATTGAAGTAGATCTTGATAAAGTTAATGCTATTAGAGAAGTTCTAAAGAAAAAGAAAGAGATAAGAGGATTTCTAGGTAGAAAATAATACATCAGTAGATTTATCACCAAGCTCACCACCATATGAGAGCCTATTTTAAAACTTCTAATAAAGAACCAACCAATTAAGTGAAACGTTGATTATCAAAAAGCTTTTAACATCATTAGGAAATATCTAGTAAACCCATTAGTTTTGCAACCACTAAGGCATGGGAAGCCACTAATACTTTACCTGTCTATTAAAGAAAACTCAGTGAGAGCTATGGTAGCACAAATGGATGAGTTTGGGGTTGAGTTTGAAATCTATTATCCGAGCAAGAAGTTTTTTCCTTACGAGGCTAATACATAGAAGTGGAAAAGATTTGTTTAGCTATAGTATGGGTTTCAAAGAAACTGAGGCACTATTTCTAATCATACGCAGTACAGGTAATATCCAACCACAATCCTTTAAGATATCTTTAGATAGCCCTACCTTTGGTAGGAAGAATGAGTAAGTGGCTTCTTTTGCTTTAAGAATTTGACATCTAGTACATAACAAGAAAAAGCAAAAAAAGGTAGGCAGCCGTAGAATTCCTAATAGTCATCTACTAGAAAGTGAAGCATTAGAGTTCAAGTTCTTAGATGAGAACCTAAATCCAATAATAGTCTAAGGGTGGCAGATGTATTTTGATCGAGTAGTAAATAATAAAGGAGCAGGAGTAAGGGTGATTTTGATAACCCCTAAAAGAGAAAAGTTGTCGCTAGCTAGAAAATTGATGTATAAAGTTACAAACAACATGGCTAAATATGAGGCTTGCATATTTAGGCTTAAAGCATTATTGGCTCCTGGTGTAAAGATAGTTGAGGAATTCAGGGATTCATCTCTAAAAGCATATCAGAATAATGAAGAATGGACCATTCTTGAGGAAATGTTAATGCCTTATGCAGAGCATCTGAGATCCATCAACAGATAGTTTGAAATGTGCACCTTTTGCCATATTCTTAGAGATGAGAATTAGCTAACGGATGTATTAGCGACCTTAGTCTCTATGTGGTGTTAGTTGTATGCCCTAGAGCATATGTGTAATAGGGATAATTTCATGTACAATCAAAGAATTATTCATTAATAAAATGGCATTCTTTATTATTTAGTGCTCATGTTATGACATTTGCTTGATAATAATCTTAAACTATGTAATAAAGTCCATAGTATAAAATTATAGTACAAAGGAAATCATGAAGAGTTCATGGTGTGAGATTCCTATTGTATGTAAATGTGATAATACCTAAATTATCCCTAGTCATAGTATTAACAAGATTAGACATTGTTAATATGGATAGACTAGCATATGTTATACTTCTTAACTAGATTAAGTAGTAGTTCTCATAAGCTATAAGTATGGCAATGCTTAGAGATAATATGTGGATGCTTGTTTGAGACATAAGTACATTGGAGACTTATCATGAGATCTTCACATGGATACATAATCTATGTTCGTGAAAGAATCTCACCATATCAATAGTGCAAGTATCCTTGGAATTGAGATCATTAAGGTATCTTAAGTATCAAATGCTATACTTTGACTCTAGTGCTTTTATTTCACCATAAGGTATACATAGCTAGGAGGTTGGGTATAGCATGAGCTACTT
>CANXYI011327660.1:0-13744 GCA_948208565.1 Hura crepitans | reverse complement strand
CTTTAGGGTGTAAAATATGTATTATGCGTATCTATTAAACCAAAGAGGGAGACTACAAATAGAAGGAATGAAATAAAAGTCAAGGTGAATAGTGTCAGCGCAAACTCTAACCAAAAGTCAGCTGAGCTTTGGACTGATCTTGTAATCAGCTGCAGGAGAGGTGTCCAAGTCAACTTGGGCTTGCCTCTAGACTGGGCTGTTTGTAGTCCTAGGTCCTTGTGATTTTGTCTTCCAACCTTTTCTTATCTGTTCATTATTTTATTTCTGTATGTTTGAGTTGTATTCTTTCGCACTGTTTTTTGTCATATTTACAGTTCCTGTGGGTGAGGCTGAATCAAATAAAATTGTGGCCAACGAGGATATTGTCACTCAGCTTGTTTCAATGGGGTTCAACTGTCTCCATTGTCAGAAAGCAGCAATAAATACTTTCAACACTGGAGTGGAAGAGGCAATGAATTGGTTACTTAGCCACATGGATGATCCAGGTTCTTAAGTTAACTCTTTCCTTTTATGAAAAATTGAACTCAAATAATTTGCGTACGTTGAATTGAATTCACAAAGGGATTAGGTGTTCTATGTGATTTCCTAATCAATACAAATTAAATTTTAGAAATATATGGATTCCAAAAAATTGAAATTGTGGCTGTCAACATGTAGAAAGAAACATGAAGTACTACGTCTGTGATGAGGGCCTTGGTGGAAGCCATTGTAAAACACTGGCCCTGAAGAGTAAATTATGAATTGTGATCTGCAGGAGGCTTCAAGGAGCATGGGCTGGGCTGGGCTGGGAGCATACTGCCCCTCCATACCTCATGACATTTTTCTTCAACTTTCATAGGATGTTTGAGTTGTGCATTGATTAGTATGCTACCATAAGTCAATAATTGATATGAGCATGTCTTCTTTCAGACATAGATGTTCCTATTTCTCAAAATGAACAAGAAACTGACACTGTAGATCAATCAAAGATTGATACTTTGATCTCATTTGGTTTTCAAGAGGAAATTGCTCGAAAAGCACTGAAAGCGTCGGTAAACATTCTATAGCTTGTAACTCTCTTTGGAATATAAGGTCTACAATGGTCCTCCATAAAAATCACTTAAACTTCTAAATGTGTGTATATCACAGGGTGGAGACATAGAGAAAGCAGCCGAGTGGATATTCAGCAATCCTGATGCTTCTGCTACATCTGATGTGAATGCCACATCATCAGGCACCACAGCTCCCCCAGATGATTCTGGACTGCCTGACGGAGGAGGGAGTTAGTTTCTTGACCCTTGTCTTGTTTGTTTGTGAACTCTAAACATTGCCCAGTATTCTTTCATTTCACCTGTGGTTGTTTGCTTTCAAATTTTACTTCAGTTGAGCTTGTAAAATTTACTGGCTTATGTGGCTTGAAGAATTTTACTTTGCTTGCCTTGCCTTTGTTTAGTTTTCTTTCCCATAAGTTTCTTTTGGTATGGCCCCTACAGGGATTATGTGTGCACACTTCTAAATTTATTTGGCTATAAAGATGAGGATAGTAAATTCAGTTGTTAACGTATCAACTTTTACTTCGTCTTCTCACAATTCTGATGTTATGATGTAGGGTATTACAGATTTTAGGAACTCATTCCTAGTGGAAAAGTATTTTGAAGTTGCTGTTTCGACTTTATTTAATATTTGTCAGCCAGTTCCACAATGTGCCGTAGGATTAGTTACCATGTCTTGTGAATTTTGTTTGTTCTTACTTGATACGCTGATTAACACTATTACAGATGTTAGTACCTATAAAAAGTGCTGCATTTAAACGTTTAACTTAGTTATTGTAGTATAAGAAATAGATTGTATTGTCAAAAAATTGTTTCTAAAAGGAGAAGTCAAAACCTAGGTGTCTCATTGCTAACCTAAAGGCTGCTTAAAATTGCAAGAATCACAGGTTAGTCCATTGCGTCAATTGTTCGTCAACTGTAATACTGTAATGCAGACCCTATATAAATTTCTAGTTATTAAACATGTAGTCAGATAAGACTTAAAATTTGGATGGCATTTTATGTATTTCTGCCCATTTAAGTGGTTGTTTGTTCTTTGATTGTTCAGATCAATGCTACTTTGTCCATTCGCTAAATCCTTGCAAACATTTAAAATTGTTAATTTAATTACCTTATGCAGGATACAGACTTTTCGGAATAGTGAGCCACATTGGAACCTCCACTCAGTGTGGACATTACGTTGCTCATGTCTCGAAAGAGGGCAGATGGGTTATTTTCAATGACAACAAGGTTGGAGTTTCTGTAAACCCACCCAAGGATATGGGGTATTTGTACTTTTTTGAGAGGCTTGACAGTTAGATTTCCAAACCTCATTTTCATGGATAGGAAAACATTGACAGGATAATTTGGAGTTTCTCGAGACTTAGTGATGTGTGTTCAGGCCTAGATTTTTAATATTAATCTTCAAGCTTTTGGCCTGCGAATTGTATTTTGCATATTAGAACTATTATGGTTTTTCTTCGGTCAAAAAGGATTGAATGTTAAACGAGGGTTGTGATAATGCTTGGTATAGGACTAGGAATTCTCGAAGGTCAAAGTGGGTTATTCGATTAGCTGACAGTAATATGCTTGATCATTGACAAATTTGAAGGGGTGAACCTTTTAACCTTTTTACTCGAAACTTCTATATTTTATAATTAAATTATTTTTATTAGTTGAATTTTAATCGTATAGTTTTGTTGGGTAATTTGCATCAATCGTTCTTCAATTATGATTTTGCTTGTTTCGTCCTATTTTATTTCTTTTCTAGAAGCTCATTAAACTTAAAATTTCGTGCTTATAAATGCTATGTGACATGTTATACTAGGCTACTTTTTATTGACTCTTTAAATTTTTTCAGTCATGTTCTAAACTTTTTGTTTTACTTTTAAAACTTTCAAGGTTTTGATACCAATAATAAGAGTTTGCTCTATGCTAAAAAAGTTGTAGAATAATTTTAAAATTTTCTTGGTAGGAATATAGAGATGTTTAAGGATTTGAAATTATTTTTAGAGAAATTTTATGTTTCTCGCTTTTTTCAATTTTTTTTTTGTACTTGTTTTGGTACTGAGAGTTTGCAACAAAATTAAATGGCTTTTTGTGTGATTGAATCCTAATAAGAGATGCATATTGTGACACCTCTTCCCTAAATTGTTACTATCTCAAATAAGAGATGACATGTTAATCGGGTCTACTTAGTTTCACTATTATTTTCTAAAAATTGTTACATGTGTGCATGTAATTCATGAATATCCTGGGCCTACGTGTAAACAATTCATGTATTATCTACACATGCATACAAAATAAATTTTTCTGTTTAGACGGAAATTCGGCATCATAACGGCTGCATTATGTCGTATCCCACAATGAACCTGTAGAAAATAACACTTCTACAAAGTCTCAATCTCAAGTCAACATCCTAGATCTTTTTGGTCTGCATAACCTATCTCAATCAACATTCTCACAATCAAGTTGTCATATCAGTTATAATAATCACACAATCAACACATAAGTTCACATGTATGCACATTATAATCATATAGCACTTGTCATATTATTGTGCATCTCCATTGAAATTAAGTAGTATGTACATGAGACAAAATTAACTCATCCTACCTATTTCCATATGAGTGCCACCTCTATTATGTACATCACACTATACATGACAAAACTATACCAAAAGATTTAAGCCGGCTCCACTGCATTGCCGTTTTAAGGCTAAACTAAAACTGCCTATCTACAACCTACGCATTGAAAACACGATGCGCTAAGCATAAAGCTTAGTGGTGTATTCAATAAAATACGTTCGTACTCGCATAGGTATTAATATTTAGCATGCAATGTCACACAATATAAGTCATGAAATAAGCCAATGCATTTATCATGCCTAGTTGGTTACATAAATTAGTCAAATTATATTACTTAATTCCATTTATCATGCTCGTGTCCGTACTTGGTTACTACATAGTCCTTTGTTACTCTCTTGTTATGCCATTTAACATGATTATTTATTACCCTCATGTATCCCAATACTGGATATCGGGATCACAATATGTAGTGGCCCACATTTTGCACCTCACTACTGCTGCACCAGAATATCATACCAATATAAGTGTGCAGTGGCCCTGTTGAACCTCCCGGCTGCCGCACCCGCTTTATCATATGTGCGGTGATTCTGTTAGACCTCTCAGCGGTCACACCCGCATAAGTATCAATGTTATCAATATATATGTGTAGTGGTCTTGTTGAACCTCCCAATGGCTGCACCCGCATAGGAATATGTGTAGTGGTTCTATTGGATCTCCCGTTGGCTGCACCCGCTTTATGATTAAGTATTATCAATAATTACATATATGTGTACAAATGACATCGAAGTGCTTTAGTAGCTGCTACTTCCCTAGTTGACTGATCAACCTATCTAGTGGGTTGTCTAACACATATGGGCTATCACTTTATTACTTTGTTACATATGAATTACATATCTTATGTAAAATTCCAATCACTTATTCATCCATTTTGCACATACTTTGTAGCCAACCATTTATCAACTTATGGTGCATTATGTGACCACATTTACGCAATGCCATTTCACCATTATTAACATCATCCCATATTTCATACAAGCGACCATTTTTCACATTCCATTTCACGATACCGATTACATTAATCACATTATCATTCTAGCAACACAAATTACAAGACATCACATGTTGGCACACATTACGCATTGCACACTCCATCACACAAATGTGCACATGTTTCATATCATCTTTCACATTCCTTTATGTACATTTCCAATGCATAGTGCATCAATATAGTCAAGCTTAACACACTTTAATTACACCAATTATAACCATAAATTCATTAATTCCAACTATGCCCCCTTTTTCCATACCATTCGACCAACCTTGAATTTTCCTTATTAAATTTATTTTTAACCCAATTTCCATTCATGCTAGTTGATTAACATGTCATAAACCCTAATGTACCATTAATTCCATTTTAGAGTTATTGTAACTCATATATTAATAATGTGTACATAATGAACATGTTATGAAAATGCACAACACACATATTTTATTCAATACACTTACAGAGCGATTATTCGGCATCCTGAATAGCACCTCATAGCTTCTCTTTTCCTTTATCCTTGCTTTCCTCCAAGTTCTCTAAATTCCATAATAGGTAATATATTAGAAAAATTCATAGAAAATTTTATACAACTCCAAATTCAAAAATAACCCTAAAATCATTAAACTTAGCATCTCTAATTACCTAGAAAAATTTTAGGAGGGTTTACCTCAATTTAGGTGTTTGAAACACTAAACCAGCAAACTTCTTTTTTCCACCAAATTCACTTTCTTTTGCAAATTTGACCCCAAAATTGAATTCTATAGGTGATATAGATCATTTTTGGTACATAAAAGTGGGGATTATGGATGAGAGAGGAGAGAGAAATGGAAGAAAAATGGGACGAGAGAATATGAAGGTGGCACTGGGTTTTGGTGGTGAGGGGTTGAAGAAAACTCTTGATTCCTTACTTCACACACACATACACTCATTCTTTTATATTATGACCATGGATGACCACCATCACGTCACGTGGCAATTCGATGGCTACGATTAATCTTATGTAAGTTTTAAGTTTCAAAAATGTGATTTTAATTCCTAAAGCCTCCAAAAATACTTTTTTTCACACGAAAAATTATAGAATTTGCTAATTTAGGGATCTCTAAAATCTTGAATCCAAAAACCAATGGAAACTCGATTAATTAATCAATCGTATTTTCAAGAAATTTAAATAAAATACTTATTGATGTCAGAAAATTCTGATTTTAGCACTATTGGACTAATTAGAATTTTTGACCTTTAGGTCGTGTTATTTCTAGGTTTGTTGGGGCACATCCCGAATATTTTACCACTCGATGCACTATTCACTAGATATCGACATGAAAAATTTTATTAGTTCAGTGGCTACTTCAAATAACTTTGTTTTTCTCATTATTACATCCAACATAGTTTTATGACTAATACTCCCTCTCGACCACCTCAATGTGACCCGGTTGCTTAAAAATACTATTCATACCTCGAAAAGTACTATTCACAAAATCGAACTTTTTGGGTGTTACATTTCCTTCCCCTCTTAAGAAATTTTGTTCTCAAAATTTTCCTAGTTCAAATAGTTGTGGATGTTGTTCTTTTATTTGTTGCTTACTTTCACAGGTTGCTTTTTGCGAGTTATAATGTTTCCACAGCACCTTTACCAGTGGCACTACTTTCTTATGTAGCTTTTTATCTTCATATGCTAGGATATGGACCTATTTTTCTCCATATGAAAAATTTGGTTGCATCTCTATTTCCTTAGTTGAAAACACATGTGAAGGATTGGATCTGTATCTCCTTAGTATTGAGTAATGACTTTATATGGGTAAATGAACCTTGGGCTTAGTTTGCCCTTTTTGCCAAACCAGAGTATCTTATTCCAAGGTGATACCTTAAGGAAGACTTCATCTCCTACTTTATACTGAATCATCTTTCTTTTTAGATTTGCATATGACTTTTATATGTTCGTTACTACTTTTTATCGATCTCTGATAATCCTAACTTTCTCTTCTGCATCCTTGATTAAGTTCGGACCTATCAGTTTACTCTCACCCAATTCACTCTAACACAGTGAGGTCCTGCATTTTCTCCCATATAGAGCCTCGTATGGTGCCATTCGTGAACTCACTTTGATAATCTTGACTTTCTCTTCTATATCCTTGATTAAGTCTAGTCCTATCAATTTACTTTCACCTAATTCACTCTAACATAGTGAGGTCCTACATTTTCTCCCATATAGAGCCTCGTATGGTGCCATTCCTAAACTCATTTGATGGCTATTGTTATATGCAAATTTTGTTAAAGATAGATATCAATCCCAGTTGCCCTTAAATGTAATGGCATAGCTTCTCAGTATGTTTTCTAGCACCTAATAACTGGCTTTGATTGGCCATTAGTTTGTCGATGGAATGCTGTGCTAAAAGTGAGTCGAGTGCCCAAGGCATCATGTAGTTTCTTCCAAAATGTAGATGTGAACCTTGGGTTTTGATCTAAAATAATGGACGTTGGCACTCCATGTAGCCTCATAATCTCATCAATTTATAGCTTTTCCAACAAGTAATCAATTCTTACTAGGATAAAGCATGCTATCTTGGTCAGCCTATCAATAATCACCCACACCGTATTACATATACTCCTAGTCATGGGTAACCCAACTATGAAATCCATCATGACTCTCTCCTATTTCCATTCTGGTATTGCTATAGGATGAAGCAATCTAGAAGGACCTAGTGTTTAGCATTCACTTAGTGATAGGTGAGACATCTAGTCACATCCTCAACTATATGCTTTTTCATTCTAGGCCACCATTAATAAGGCTTATAGTCGTGGTACATTTTTGTGCTCTCGAGATGCATGACATATGGGGAATTATGAGCTTCTTCCAAAATTTGTCTCTTAATGTACTCCTTATCAAGCACACACAATCGATCATGGCAATATGAGTATCCATCCGCTTTGAGTTTATGCTCAGTAGGCTTCCCCTCTTTGATCAAACCCATTATACGCTTAAGTTGACTGCCATTTTTTTGGGCTTCGTTTACTTGTCGAATCAAGTCAGATTTCAATTGCAATTCAGCTAACAAGGCTCTATCCTCCAAGTGATGCAACTGAACATTCATTGCTTTCATGGCATATAAGAATTTCAAGCTCAATGCATCAAGTACCACATTCACTTTATCGAGATGGTAATCAATTAAGCAATCATAGTCCTTGATCAATTCTATCCATCTTCACTACCTTAGGTTTAACTCCTTCTAGGTAGGCAAGTATTTTAGACTCTTATGATTAGTATACATATAGCATCTCTCACCATAAAGATAATGCCTCTATATTTTCAAGGCAAAAACAATAGCAACCAACTCTAGATCATGATTTGGATAGTTTCTCTCATGTGGCTTAAGTTTCCTTGATGTATAAGCCACTACTTTGCCATCCTGCATCAATACACACCCAAGTCCATTATGAGAGGCATCATTATAGATGACAAAGTCTTTCCCAGATTTTAGCTGTGTAAAGATAAAGGCATCTGTCAACATGGCTTTCAATTTGTCAAAGCTTTCTTGACATTTGTGATCCCACACAAATTTCATGTCCTTCCTCAGTAGGAGTGTCATAGGAGCAACAATTATTGAGATTCCTTTGATAAACCACCTATAGTACCTAGTTAATCCTAAGAAGTTTCAAATCTCTATCATGTTTCTTAGAGGTTTCCATTCTAGCATAGCCTTGATTTTGCTTGGGTACACCTTGATCTCTTTAGCTGAAGCAATGTACCCCAAAAATGCTACTTCCTTGAGCCAAAACTCACATTTGCTCAGTTTAGCATAAAGCTACTTTTCTCTCAGGGTTTATAACACCATCTTGAGATGTTGTTCATGCTATTCTCTGGTTTTAGAATATACCATAATCTCATCAATGAACACCACTATGATATGATCTAAGTATGGTTTGAATATCTAGTTCATTAGTTCCATGAATCCTACTGGGGCATTAGTCAGCCCAAATGGCATTACTAGGAACTCATAGTGTCCATAACTAGTGTGGAAAGCTATTTTCAGCACATCAAATTCCTTTATCTAGAGCTAGTGATACCCAAATCTCTGGTCAATTTTTGAGAAAACACTAGATCCCTTGAGTTGATAAAACAAGTCATTGATCCTAAGTAGTGGGCGTTTATTCTTGATAGTCACTTTATTAAGCTATATGTAATCTATAAATAGCGATAATGAACCATCCTTCTTTTTCATGAAAAGATGGGTGCTCCTTAGGGTGAAACACTACATTTGATAAACCCTTTGTCTAGCAACTTTGTAATTGTACCTTTAATTCTTTCAATTCTATAGGTGCCATTCTATAAGGGGCTATTAATATTGGTACTGTGTCTAGGTACACCTCAATGGCAAACTCAATCTCATGTTCAGGTGGCAACTTATTTGGGAAGACATTTGGAAATTCTGCCACCATTGGTATCTAGCTAACATTGGGTCCTATTTCCTTAGTATCAACTACATGTGCCAAGTATACTCGGCAAACCCTTTTGGATCATCCACTTAGTTGTCACCGTAAAGATAACATTAGACAAGAAATTTGTATCTAAAGGCTTTGACTGTAACCTTTTATCTTAGGCTAATGTGGTGCAAACATAAGAATGTGCGCAGCTTGGGTCAACTAGTGCCAAAATAGGTGAATTAAGAAAGTAAGATGTACCAACAATAACATTAAGGGAGTCCGTCTCCTCTCAAGTTCTAATGGCATACTAATGCACTGGTCTAAGCCTTTGTCCTCTAGTTTGCCTCTAATTAGGGCTTTTAACTCCCTCCAGCTTTGTCTCCCATGCTCTCTTTTTTACTCTAAGTTGGTGTTGCTAATGAAGCTTAGAGTCATGTAGAGTTCTCAATATCACATCTCAATGGACAACCATTCTAGTAATGGCCCTTGGAACCACATTTGTAGCATGCCCCTAGAATGGATCTCCAACATAAACATCTATGTCTCCTCCCACATGTGCCACAGACCGACAGTGCACTCTTAGCTATAGAAATTGTTGTACTAGTGGCTAGTCTCTGCTATCGGGGCCTGAATTGCCTTGTTGCCCATATCTCTAAGCATGGATTGATTTCTATGATGATTGTGTAGCTGGGCCTCCTTTCTGCTTCTTGCCCACCTCTAGGGTAGAATTGGTTTGACTTGTCATGAAGGATCTCTTTTTTAGAAGTTCTTTCTCTTTAACTTTAATATATCCTTTATTAGGCTATAGTGACTAATGGAGCAAATTCCCTGATCTTACTCAGGTACCTATAGCTGGATATCCATGTTGAAGCTTTTCTTGAACCTTTTGCACCTTTCTTCTTCAGTGGGCATGATCTCTGTTGCATATCTTCTCGGTCTAGCAAACTCTTTCTCATACTCTGACATAGGTCATCCCCTATGTTTTAGATCAAGAAACTAATATCTCTTCTTCTCCAGATAGTTCTTTGTAATGTACTTCTTCCTAAACTCCTGTAGGAAAAAGTCCCAAGTCAGATCTGTTGGAGTTTTATGCTCTACAACTGTTCTCTACCAATGGTACACCTCATTCTATAACAGTAAGATGGCATAGGTCAAATTCTCCTCTGAGGTACACTTTAACTGCTCTAGTATCCTTCTTTTAAGCCAATATTCTACTGTGGTGAAATTATCTCGGTCTGTCCCTAGGAAATCAACAGGTCCCATTTTCTTTACACATTCTAGGTATTATCTTCTAGAAAGCTTAAGATGGTTGTGGTGGTTGTTGTTGTAATGGTGGTGGAGGTAGGGTAATTGCTGCAGCAACTTGTTTAAAAACTTTTACCATTTACTGTATTAGTGTTAGTTGTACTGGCACCGACTGATCAGGTGCAGGCTTGGTTGCATCACTAGGTACTGGAGTTTCTGAACCCAGCAGCCCATAAATAGTTATGGGGGCATGACTCTCCACCTTCCTTTCACCAGCTGGCTATCTTAGTTCACTCATCTTTAATCTTTATTAGAGAACAAACATTAGCCTCAAGCAGTGTAGCGTCGTGTGAAGAACATATATATAGAACCCTATAGCACTCATATGAAGCCTTGGAACTCCTAAACCTTGCTCTGGTATCACCTAATGTGACACCTCTTACTCAACTCGGTAGCAAGATCCGAACGAGAGATGGCACATTGTGACACCTATTACCCAAATCGTTGCTAGCTCGAATAAGAGATGACAAGTTAACCGAGTTTGCCTAGTTCCACCATTAACTTCTTAAAACCCTATTATGTGTGTGTGTGTAATTCATGAATATTTTGGGCCCATGTGTAAACAATCCATGTATTATCTGCACATGTATACAAAAATAAAATGTCCTGCTTAAATGGAAATATGATAGCATAATGGCCGCACGGTGTCATATCCCAAAATGTACTTGCAGAAAATAACACTTTTATGAAGTCCCAATCTCGAGTCAACATCTTAAATTCTTCTTGTCCTTATAACCTATCTCAATCAATATTCTGACAATCAAGCTGTTATATTAGTTATAACAATCACACCATAAACACACAAATAAGTTTACATGCATGCACATTATAATCATATAGCACCTATCATATTAGTGTGCATGTCCTTTGAACTTAAGTAGTATATACATGAGCCAAAATTAATTCATCCTACCTATTTACATATGAGTGCCATCTGCTATTATGTATATCGCACTACATATGACAAAAGTATATCGAAAGATTAAAGCTAGCTCCACTGCATTGCTGCTTTAAGGTTGAATTGAAGCTCTCTATCTTCAACTTATGCATCGAAAACACGATCACCAAGCATAAAGCTTAGTGATTTATTTGATAAAATACATTAACAATTGCACACATATTCACATTTAGCATACAATGTCACACAATATGAGTCATGAAATAAGCCAATGCATTATCATGCCTAGTTAGTTACCAAATTAGTCAAATTATATTACTTAATTCCATTTATAATGTCTATGTCCTTATCTAGTTACCGTATCATCCTTTGTTACTATTCTGTTATGCCATTTAACGTAATTATTTATTACCATCATGTACACTTGTATATGAATTAATTATTATTTCATTACTTATTGTATCACATACTATCTTTTTCTATTTAGTAACCCATATTTGATAGACACCAATCCCAATATTAGATATTAGGATCACAATATGTAGTGGCCCATAGTTTATACCTCATGGCTGCTGCATTGGCATATCATACCAATATAAGTGTGTAATAGCCCTGTTGAACCTCCTGGTGGCCGTACCCATTTTATCATTTGTACGATAGTTCTATTGGATCTCCTGGTGACTGCACCAACATAAGTGTCAATGTCATCAATATATATGTGCAGTGGTCCTGTTGAACCTCTTGGCGGCTACACCTGCATAGGAATATATGCAGTGGTTCTGTTAGACCTCCTACCAGCTGCACTTGCTTTATGATTAAGTATTATCAATAATTACATATATGTGTACAAATACACCAAAGTGCCTTAGCAATTGCTACCTCCCTAGTTGATCGGTCAACCTATCCAGTGGGTTGTCTAACATATATGGGCTATCACTTTATTACTTTGTTACATATGAATTACATATCTTATGTACATTTTCTTATATCAAATTCCAATCGCTTATTCATCCATTTTGCACATACTTTGTAGCTAACTATTTATCGACTTATGGTACATTATGTGACCACATTTACGTAATGCCATTTCACCATTATTAACATTATCCCATATTTCATACAAGCTACCATTTTCCACATTCCATTTCATGATACCTATTACATTAATCATATTATCATTCTAGTAGCACACATTACAAAACATCACATGCCGACCAACCTTATGCATTGCACAGTCCATCACACAAATGTGCACATGTTTCATATCATCTTTCACATTCCTCTATGTACATATCCAATGCACAATGAACCAATATAGTCAAGCTTAACACACTTTAATTACACCAATTATAACCATAATTCATTAATTCTAACTATGTCCCCTTTTTGCATACCATTCAGCCAAACTTGAATTTTCCCCATTAAATTTATTTTCAAGCCAATTTCTGTTCATACTAGTTAATTAACATGCCATAAACCTTAATGTACCACTAATTCCATTTTAGGGGCATTCTAACCCCTAAATTAATAATGTGTACATAATGAACATATTATGAAAAATGCACAACATACACATATTTTATCAAATACACTTACAAAGTGATTATTCGACATCTTGAATAGCACCTCACAACTTCTCTTTTCCTTTATCCTTGCTTTCCTCCAAGTTCTTTAAATTTCATAATAGGTAATATATTAGAAAAATTCATAGAAAATTTTATACAATTCCAAATTAAAAAATAACCCTAGAATCATTAAACTTAGCATCCCTAATTACCTAGAAAAATGCTAGGGGGCTAATTTAGGGTTTACCTCAATTTAGGGGTTTGAAACCCTAAACCATCATACCTCTTTTTTTTTTCCACCAAATTCACTTCCTTTTGTAAAATTGACCCTAAAATTGAATTCTAAAGGTGATGTAGATTATTTTTGGTACATAAAGTGGATTATAAATGAGAGAGGAGAAAGAAATGGAAAAAAATGGGAAGAGAGAGAATATGAAGGATGTAGCGCCCGAAAATCTTGACATTTTATGAATAGTACTTTCCTGGGATGAATAGTTTTCCCGAGACCTAGAATGCCCTAAAGCCACCGGATGAAAGTATTAATTATAAAATAATTTTCGGCAAAATTTGAAATCAATCAAAAGTCATTTGAGTAGTTAAAAATGCAAAGAAAGTTTTTACGGTAATGTTCTGGGAATAGTGATCAAGGCAAAGCTGAACCGTAAATTATTTTCAAAGTTACTCAAAAAATTTCGAGATTTATACAACTTGATACTTAAAAATTCCAATTAGGATATTGGCACTAGAATTGAAATTTTTAAATATCGAAAAGTAATTTTTCAAGAATCGAGTAACATTAAAAGTATTGAATTTAATTTGTTTTTCTTATTTTTTCGAGCTCAGATTTTTAGAAGAGTGTGGGGCATAATAAAAGTGAATTTTGCAAATAAAATTAGCAATTAATTAGGTTTAGA